>JAAFCE010009125.1:1150007-1237401 GCA_013389805.1 Trigoniulus corallinus | reverse complement strand
GAATGTAGGGAATGAGGTACTCCAATCATTTACAAAACGGCATGGCTGTAGCTTTAATGGAAATTGAGCTATACCAAAAACAAATTTGAATTTGTTATATTGAAATCATTAGGAAAACACAGTTTGTGCAATATTTTCTTTTCTATACATAATAGTACCATAACTTTTATCCAGAATGTTGGGAATGTTGATTGTAGCTTTAATACAAATTGAGATACAGCAAGAAGAATAATGGATTTTTAATTGAAGTCAACTGGGCGATATTTTCTCTCCAGTACAACATAGAACTGTAAATTTTTTCAAGAATGTAGGGAATGAGGTACTTTAATCATGTGCAATATGGCATGGCTGTAGCTTTGATACAACTTGAGATGTAGTGAAAAGAAAAATGGAGTTTTTACATTGAAATCAATGAGAACACACACTTTGTGTGATATTTTATTTCCAATACAACACAGAAGTGAAAATTTTTCCAAGAAAGAAGGGAATGACGTACTCCTTTCATGTTCAAAAGGGCATGGCAGTAGGTTTAATACAAATTTTGGTATAGTAAAAAGAAAACTGGAGTATTTGCATTGAAATTAATGGGAAAATTCCCTTTGTTTAAAACTTTTATTCCTATACATAATTGAATTATAATTTTTCTCTAGAATGTTGGGAATGTGGTACTCTAATCATGAGCAAAAGAGCATGTCTTTAGCATAAATAGAAATTGAGATATAGAAAAAAGAAAAATGGAGTTTTTACATTGTAATAAATGGGAAAACACACTTTGTGCGCTATATTCTCTCTTATACAAAATACATCTGTGAATTTTTAGTAATATGTAGGGAATGAGGTTATCTAATAATGTGCAAAACGGCATGGCTGTAGCTTTAATAGAAATTGAGACATAGCCAAAAGAAAAATAATTTTTTAATTTAAATCAATAGGAAAACACTTTATTTGATATTTTCTCTCCTATACAACATAGAACAGTAAATTTCAAAGAGAAATAGTTGGGAATGATGTAATCCAATCATGTGCAAAACGGCATAGCTGTAGCTTTAATAGAAATTCAGATGTTGCATATAGAAAAATGGAGTTTTTCCATTGAAATCAATGGGAAAACACACTTTGTGTGATATTTCCTCTCCTATACCAGATAGAACTGTAAATTTTTGTGAGAATGCAGGGAATAAGTAACTTCAATCATGTGCATAACAGCAAGGCAGTAACTTTAATAGAAATTGAGATATAGCAAAAAGAAAAATGGAGATTTTCCATTGAAATCATCATGCAATGTTTTCTTTCCTTAACATAATAAAATCATAACTTTTATTCACAATGTTGGGAATGTGGTACTCCAATCATGAGCAAAACGGCATGTCTATATCTTGATAATAGAAATTGAGATATAGCAAAAAGAAAAATGGATTTTTTATATTAAAATCAATGGGAAAACACACTTTGTGTGATATTTTCTTTCCTATTCAAAATTGAACTGTAAATTTTTGCAAGATCATAGGGAATGAGGTACTCCAATCATGTGCAAAACGGCATGGCTGTAGCTTTAAAATAATTGAGAAATTGCAAAAAGAAAAATGTAGTTTTTACTTTGAAATCAATGATAAAACACACTGTGTGCGATATTTTAACTCCTATACAACATTTAACTGTAAATTTTTCCAAGGATGTAGGGAATCATGTATTTCAATCATGTACAAAACGATATGGATGCAGCTCTAATAGAAATTGAGGTTTTCCAAAAAGAATGAAGTTTTCACATTCAAATCAATGGAAAAAGACACATTGTTTATATTTCTTCTATACATAAGAGAATCATAACTTTCATCCAGAATGTTGGAAATGTGGTACTTTAATCATTTGCAAAACATCATGACTGTAGCTTTAATAGAAATTAAGATACAGCAAAAAGGAAAATGGAGTTTTTATATTGAAATCAATGGGAAAACACACATTTTGTTTGAGATTTTCTTTCCTATGCATAATAGAATCATAACTTTTAACCAGAATGTTGGGGGTTTGGTACTCTAATAATGTGAAAAATGGCATGGCTGTAGCTTTAATAGAAATTGAGATATAGCAAGAAGAAAAATGGAATTGTTACATTGAAATCAATGGGAAAACACACTTTGTGCGATATTTTCTCTCTATACAACATAGAACTGTAAATTTTTGTGAGAATTCAGGCAATGAGGTCGTTGCAGAGGTCCAAATCACTAATATTCAAATATGCAAATGTAGTCAGTATGAAAATTATTTAGACCTCACAACACTAATTTTATGAATGTAGATCAGAAGGTTAATTTAAATGTATTACTAAATTGCATTATAGAGATGTTGATGGCAATTATGAATTAATTGGCAATCCAACAGATCTGATGATTAAACGTATGTAATCTAACAAATATTTAATAACATATAACAGTAATAAATAGTTTTGTTATGTGTCACTATATATGTGGCAGAGCAATTGAAAAACGTGTCTTTACTTTGAGTGGCAGAAAAAGGATTCTATGAATTCAATTTTCTAACTAAAAAGAATTTTTAGAAAAGTAGCAGAATTCTAGTTTTAAATATAAAAATTAGAATAAATGCATGTGCACTAATTAAATTTGAAATTCAGCACATGTGTGATCATGCACATTCACATTAGTGATCATGCATGATCACCACATTACTCCCCCCAGCAGAATTGATGCCCGAAGGAAAAGCAAAGTGAACATGTTGTGCATGAGTACAGTGGCGAGTAAGTATGGGGTGTTCATGAGATGGGAGTACATCTTCTGATGTGATCAGAGGTTCTATAGTGTCAGCAATGTAAAAATCTGAAATAAAAGCACATTTCAAGCAATCAATGGAGTAATTATCAGGGTGACCATTGATATCTACTGAAAAATATTATCAGTATGATTAAGAATTTGTAGAGAACTTCATTTCATTGAGTTAGTGGATGATGGAGAGCACCTCTACATATAAATAAATATATGGCTTGATCAAATTGTGGAAAATGAAAAATGGGATTAAAAGGGGAACGTGGATTTGTGTGGAGTAATTTTTGCATCCTTAACCATAAACGATCAACAAAATTATCTAGTGTTATTTGAGCACCAGTAGGTATGAAAACATCACCAGGTAATTTTAGTGTTGTACCATATGTTAATTCGGTCCTAAGTCCTTCTTAACAGAGCATCGTAAACCTAAATGAATCACTGGTAAATGATTACACTAATGGTGAGGATCTTAAGTAGCCTTCAATGATGATTTCAACTGCAAATGGAAATATTCAATTATTCCATTGGATGCTGGATGATAAGATGTTGTGCATGTGTGTTTAACATGAAGGATGTTGCACAATTTAGCAAACAGGAATGAATCATATTGGTGTCCATTTTCAGTCATGATGGTGGATTGCACTCCAAAATGAGAAATCCAATGTGTGACCAAAGCAGAGGCAACTGTAGGTGCAGTGGCATCTGGAATTGGAATTGGCTTTAGGACAGCAAGTAAAGCGATTGATACATGTCAAGATGTATCGTTGATCATGTGAATGTTGAAGGGGTCCAATGATGTCAATATAGATGAGATCAAACCATGTGGATGGTGGCGTTCATATGCCAATACTAGACGAAGTATTCCATGTGACCTTACTCCATTGGTATTTAATACATCATCACGTTGAGTCAGCGACGTTCTTTTTGAGGGTTGGCCAAACATATCTCTTAGCTATCAACCGTCAAGTTGCTGCAATTCCAGGATGAGAAATATTATGCAGACTATGGAAGACAGCTTCACGAAACAATTGAGGCACTATTGGACATGGATAAGGCATTTAAACATGACAAAACAAGAAAATATTGGTATCTCGAATAGGCACTAACAGTATGGATAAGGAACCAGGTTGGGTAAGTAATTGTTGAAGTTCTACATCTTGGTGCTGTGCTTGGAGAAACTGCTGAGGAGTGACTGCTGGAGTGGCAAGCTCTAAAGAGTGAATAGTTGAACGTGGAAGAGCATCTGCAACTATATTGCTGGAACCTTCAATATGATGAATATCCATTGTAAAGGTAGAAGTTGGAAGAATTTAGCCAAGCTCATGAAGAATATGAAATTCTTCTTGCTTCTGAATGTACTGGTGGTGCATTGGTGGTAACTATGTGGTGATAAGTGGTGTGAGAAGGAGTGCTGGAAACTGGTTTTGGAATTGTGATGTCTTTAAATTCTTGAAGGAGTGCTTTGAAGTGAGTTGCTATATCTGGAGCTATTGTAGACAAACAGTGATATTGCACAGGGTTATGGAGATGGATTCCAGAAATCTCAAATTCAGTAACTCTATAACACAGTTTGTGTCGTCCTACATTTACAATTAAATTAAAGTGGGTAAGAAATCTATGCCCAGGAAAGCATGTGCCACATTAGCAATAACAAAATTCTATAAGAGGAAATGACATAACCCTAGGTCAAGGAACAAAAGATGCATTGCATATGTTAAAATGGAAGACTTATTAGCAGAATACAACACAAAGTCATTAACTTTAGAAGGAATCACGCTAATTTCTGCTCTGGTATCAATTAAAAATGTAAAATGGGTGTTTTTATCTCTAATAAAAAAGAGATGACTAGAAGAAATGCCAACATCACTCTGCATCTCTAAGAGCGAATGGCCAGATCGCTTTTCAAAGAGCAGGGTATATGACACATTCTAGCCTTATCCCAAAATGTTTGGTGATACCAACATAAAAAAGGGTTGGGTGAGATGGACTTAGTATCCCTGCGACATGAATGTGAAGAAGAGCAAGAACGACTGTAACGTATTCGAAATGGTGACTGATGGTGACAATGAAGAGGATAGGGAATTGACTTTTGGAGTTAGGTCATCTAGTCGAGATGAGAATTTGGTAAATTCAGCCATGAGAGAATCGGATTGAGTTGGAGCTGACAGGGCATTAGGGTCCAAGACATGAGGATGCATGACTTCCATGATTTCATCAGCCATTTCTGCCAATTTATCAATAGCTGTGGTAGGGTCTGCTGTTTCTAGAACTACCCTTACTTGTCTAGGCAGACGTGAGAGGAAAAGCTCTTTTATTATGGATGCATACCCTGGAAAATTTAATGCATCTCCTGTTAATTGCTGCATTTTTTGGAGAAGTTGCAATGGTTTTCTATCTCCTAGTTCTTGACTATGTAATAATTGCTGAAGCTTCCACTGTTGAGATAGTGAACTTCTCTGCATAACTGCTAACTTCAAAATTTCATAAGGGTGCACTGTCGGTAGATGGAGAATGAGATAATGCAAATCGGAAATTATCTCTTGCAGAAGAGCATCCACTGTTAATTTCAATTTCTGTAAATCTGATTTAAAATTGTACATTTTGAAACGATACTCAATCGTCGAAAATAACATTTCTGTATCACGAATCCAGAAAGTGGTAAGTTTGAAATATTTTAACCCTTGATGTGCAGCATTATTAGAAAAATCCTCATCATTTGCTCAGCAAATTGCATTGATGTTTCTTTTAATATTTTTAGTTGTAAAATATTATGGATGAAACTGCTATTGCAATAATATTTGTTATTTGTTGAAATAAGTGTGTCCTACTGTATACGAACAGGTGTGATGTTAGATCTTCCAAAACAAATTGTTTAAAAGTCCACTGTGGAATTATTAAAAGTAGTAAAATGTAATTATAACTGTTATAATAAATAATTTAGTGTGTTGTTTTCACTAATCCTGTATGGTGTCACAAAATCTGCTGGAATCACGTCCAGGTCACCAATTGTTGGAAAGGACCAAATCACTAATATTAAAATATGGAAATGTATTCGTTATGTAAATTATTTATACCTCATGACACTAATTTTATGTATGTAGATCAACAGGTTAATTTAAATATATTCCTAAATTTCGTTATGAAGACGTTGATGGCAATTGTGAATTAATTGGTAATCCAACAGATCAGATGTAAAACTTATGTAATATAACAAATATTTAATAACATCTAACAGAAATAATATAGTTTTGTTAAGTTGCACTATATAAGTGGCAGAGCAATGAAAAACGCGTCCTTACTTTTAGTTGCAAAAAAAAAGATTCGGTGAATTCAAATCTCTAACTAAAAAGAATTTTAAAAAAATAGAAGAACTCTAGTTTTAAATATAAAAATTAGAATAAATGCATGTGTGCTAATTAAATTCAAAATACAGAACATGTGTGATCATGCACATTCACATTAGTGATCATGCATGATCACCACAAGGTACTCAAATCTGGTGCAAAACGTCATGACTACAGCTTTAATCAAAATTGAGATATAACAAAAAGAAAATTGGTTTTTACATTAAAATCAATGGAAAAACACACTTTGTGCGATATTTTCTCTCGAATAAAACATAGAACTGTAATTTGTTTCAAGAACGTATAGAATTAGGTACTCCTATCATGTGCTTAAGGGCATGGCTGTTGCTTAAATAGAAAATTAGATATAAAAAAAAGAGAAATGGAGTTGTTGCATTGAAATCAATGGAAAAATGCACTTTGTTCGAAATTTTTATTCATAACTTTTCTCTAGAACATTGGGAATGTGGTACTCTAATCATGTGCAAATCAGCATGGCTGTAGCTTTAAAAGAAATTGATATATAGTAAAAAAATGAATTTTACATAGCAATCAAGGGGAAACCACACTTTGTGCAATATTTTCTCACCTACACAACACAAAACTGAAAATTTTTGTGAAAATGTAGGGAATGAGGTACTACAAACATGTGTAACATGGCATAGCTGTAGCTATAATAGAAATTGAGATAGAGGAAATAGAAAAATGATTTTTTCATTGAAATCAATATGGAAAACCCACTTTGTGCGATATTTTCTCACCAATACAACATAAAACTGTAAATTTTTGTGAAAATTTAGCAAATGAGGTACTTCAATCATGTGCAAAACAGCAAGTCTGCAGCTTTGATAGAAATTGAGATACAGCAAAATTAAAAATTGAGATTTTGCATTGAAGTCATCGTGCGATATTTTCTTTCCTATACATAGTAGAATCCTAACTTTTATCCAGAATTAATTGAATGTGGTACTTTAACCATGTGCAAATCGGCATGGCTGTTGCTTTAATGAAAATTTAGATATAGCAAAAAGAAAAATGGAACTGCTAATTTTTGCAGGAATGTAGGGAATGAGGAACTACTATCATGTGCAAAATGGCATGGCTGTAGCATTACTTGAAATTGAGATAAAGTAAAAAGAAAAATGAAATCAATGGGAAAATAAACTTTGTGCAATATTTTTATTCCTATACATAACAGAATCATAACTTTTCTCCAGAATGCTGGGAATGAGGTACTCCAATCATGTGCAAAGCAGCGTGGCTGTAGCTTTAATAGAAATTGACATACAGCCAAAAGAAAAATGGTTTTAAATTGAAATCAGTAGGAAACACTTTGTGGGAGAATTTCTCTCCTATACAACGTAGAAGTATAAATGTTTATGAGAATGTAGGGAATGAGGTACTTTAATCATGTGCAAAATGACATAACTGTAGCTTTTAGAGAAACTCAGATATGGCAAAAAGAAAAGTGAAGTTTTTCCATTGAAATAAATTAGAATACACACTTTGTGCGGTATTTTGTCTCCTATACAACATAGAAATGAGGTACTCGAATTATGTGCAAAATGGCACAGGTGTAGCCTTAATAGAAATTGAGAAATAATCAAAAGAAAAATGGAGTTTTTACATTGAAATCAATGAGAAAATACACTTTCTTCAACATTTTCATTCCTATACATAATGGAATCATAACTTTTATTTAGAATGTTGGGAATGGTACTCCAATTCATGCGCAAAACGGCATAGCTCTAGCATTAATAGAAATTGAGATATAGAAAAATGGAGATAATACATTGAAATACATAGTGCGATATTTTCTCTCCTATACAACATAATACTATAAATTTTTGCAAGAATGTAGGTAATAAGGTAATCCCATCATTTGCAAAACGGCATGGCTGTTGCTTTATTACAAATTGAGATATAGAATCAAGAAATATGAAGTTTTTGCATTCAAATCAACAGAAAAACACACTTTGTGCAATATTTTCTTTCCTATATATAGTAGAGCCAAAAATATTGGACAGAACGTAGGAAATGTGGTACTCCAATCATTTGCAAAACCACATGTCTGTAGCTTTATTTGAAAATGAGATATAGCAAAAAGAAAAATGGAGTTTTTCATTGAAATCAAAGGAAAACACACTTTTTGCAATATTTTCTTCTAATATACAACATAGAACTGTAAATTTTTGTGAGAATGTAGGGAATGAGGTAATCCAATCATATGCAAAAGCCATATTTGTAGCTTTAATAAAAATTGAGATTTAGCAAAAAGAAAAATGGAGTTTTTAAATTGAAATCATTGGGGAAACACACTTTGTGTGATATTTTCGCTCCTATACAACATAGATCTCTAACTTTTAGCGAGAATGTACAGAATGAGGTACCCTAATCATGTGCAAAACGGCATGGCATTAGCTTTAAAAGAAATTGAGATATAGCAAAAAGAAGTCACAGAATGCTTCGTCTGGCCATCAATAAACAAAGACATCCAAACATAGGCCAAGACATGTCTACATTTCAGAAAAGCAAGATAGAGAAACACACATTATATGCTCCTATCAGCTGCACACCACCAACAACTAGATTCGATAGAATCCACAATGACAATGTAGTACCTCTACCACCTTTTCAGGGTAATCAATACATCGTGACGTGCATAGACCGTTTTATGCAATGGCCAAAAGCTATTCCCATCATAGACTGCATGGCCTCAACAGTGGCATGAACACTTCTCCAACATTGGTTTGCATGATTCGGAATACCAAGCATCATTTCCACTGACATGGGACGACAATTCGATTCATTACTCTTCAATCAACTATGCGTAATACTCAGTGTCAAACACATCCAAACTACCTCTTATCAACCTGCATGAAATGGGATGATAGAACGATTTCACCATCAACTCGAAGAAGCACTAAAGGGACAGAAGATTTCTTACACTGGAGTTTTCACACTTTCCACCTCGCAATTCGTTGTGCCTTAAAGGAAGACCTAAAGGCATCACTTGCTGAACTATTGTTAGGAACCACATTATACCTACCTGGATAAATCTTCACTCCATAGTACAATGCTTTGATCAGGGGTGATTTCCTTAAAAATTTCAGGTATCACATGCATGCTTTAATTCACAAGCTGCCACGAACACCAGCAGCACAACAATTCTTTTGTTACCATAATTTGGATACAGCCTCACGTGTCTTTATCTGTGCCAGTATTTCTAGACACCCTCTCACACCTCTATACGATGGACCTTTAAAATTTTAAACAAAAATAACAAATACATTACAGCAGAGGCATACCGAGGGGGTGCGGACTGCACCAGGTGAAACTATTGCAAAGTTTCTGATCCAACCTTTTCCTACAGCACTACACCTATTTAAGTTTTAGTTTCAATGAATGCGAATTTTGTATGGGACACAGTCCAGCTAGTGGATTCACATAAACTCGTTTGGTTTGTTGGTATTTTAGGGCATTTTTTTTACTACAAGGCCATCAGGTCCCCAACCACTGCATATTTCTAAGGCAGAGACTGCCCAGCCACTAAACTAATGTGACTATTTTAGGGTATTAGCCCACTGTAATAAGCTTTCTCCAGGTCATTGAAGAAGGGTAATAGCCAGGGTTTTAAGATCTCAGGGAAATTCTGGGCCTTCCCAGTAGAGTTCAACTGGTGAAAAGGTGAAAGTGTAGTATTAGTAAGAATATGTTGCACTATTGGGTTGGGGAGTAAGCCAAGCAGCCCTAACAGGCCAAACCCTAAGAAAGCTGCTCACAGGTGAGTAGGGGCTAGGTGTAGGGGGCATAAGTAATGGGAGGTTAGAAGCACCCAATGTTCACTACTAACCACCCATTTTGTTGCTAACATGGATTTGCATTGCTTAACTGGTGCATCTAATGCAACTTGGCTACACCATGGAGGTAAAGCACTTAGGATCAACGTTCCAAAGCGATGGGGAGATAACTCTGATGTGACCCACAGACTCAATAGGGGATGATTGAAGTGGAGACAGGCAAGTGGAGTCTTATGTGATAGGAGGGTCCCAATCATGTTGAAAAGGAAGTTTTGCAGGGCCGTTGTTAGACCAGGTATGCTATGAATAGCATAGCTGGTCATTCCTATGAGGTATTTCAACATTGGAGCGAGGCAGAATAGGTTAAAGTGTTATGGACACGTAATCCCGAAGAGGGGAGGAGCTCCTTAGGTCCATTTCAGGAATGCAAGTTCCGTGGGAGCAAGTTGCCCAGAAGGACATCGAAGTGTGTGCATTCGACTGGGATCTGGAAGAAGATAGGCAGGAGTGGAGGGCTGGAACCTGCAGATCCGGCACTGACAAAGGTGGGATACCTGATTTCCCCCAGCACTAATCCTATCCCAGAGGTGATATTCTCACACTCTCTCCCAGAGATTCAAGGATTGGTTCATCAGCTTTATACCTCTATAGTTACAACACATCCCTTTGCCCTTCTAGAGTGGCACTATCCACCTCTCACGCCATGCCAATGGCATTCTATCTCTGCTGGCTATCCTCCTCAGAAGTTTCCCTATCAACCTGATACCTGCCCTCCCTAGGCTATGCCACACTTGAATTGTGTTTTCCATTTGGGCCTACATATTTTCGACCTTTCATTTTCCTACACGCCCTGGTTACACAGTTCACCATCCCCTGCCAATACTGGATAGGTTTCAAGGTTCCCACTTTCCCCTGCAGCATTCAAGATGATATGGAAGTACTCTTTCCACCTCCTCTTTGCCTCCATCAGGAAGAGTAGGATCCTACTGCTGCTTTCCATCACTGTTATAGCCCAGGGTATATCTTTAGCTGCCCTATTTCTAGCCTTGGCCAAATTGTAAACATCAACTTTCCTTGTCCATAACTGCTCATAAAGTGCCTCACACTTCTGGTGCTTGGCCAGGGCCAATGATCCTACTAGCGTTGGTCTTACCCAGCCTATATTGAGTATTAGATTCCTGGTCCCCTACATCTTGCCAACTGTGGGAAGCAGAATTCTTTTGCTTGATGTCTGCTTCTACCTTCCCATTCCACCACCATGTCTGCTTGTTTCTCCTGACTGTGGCTCCTACTTGACCCTGCCCTAAATTGGCTTTCATACAGGTTCTAATTTTTCTGAAGACCCTGTCTTACATTGCATCCCCTGTCCCTTCCCAATTCCAGTCTACCTCTCTCTGCACTTTGTGGGTAAATCCCACTGCTTTAGTGGGAAGTTTCTGCCGCTTGATGGTCTGCTCTCCTTTTGGTCTCCTTTTAGCTTTTGGTGTCTTCTAGGCTGCAGTTCACTCCTCTGTGGCTTCTTGGCAAAAGGCTTCTGAAAAATGTTTAAATGACAAACAATTAGTTTCTATAAAAATAATTCAATTTTTCAAATTACTAATCTAATTAATCAAAAAATATCAAACATTACAATACTTATCTTTTTCGCAAGTAGGTTCTTGCTTCTTCAAGGTTCAAGAAGAAGTAAGAAGCGGAACCTCTCCAACAAAAAAGATAAGTATTGTAATTTTTGATATTTTTTGATTAATTAGATTAGTAATTTGAAAAATTGAATTATTTTTATAGAATCTAATTGTTTGTCATTTAAACATTTTTCTGAAGCCTTTTGCCAAGAAGCCACAGAGGAGTGGACTGCAGCCTAGAAGACACCAAAAGCTAAGTTTTAAACACATTTTTCTTGTCTCTATCTGTAGTTCTTATCTTAGTTTGTAGACTGGTCTTGTCCTCGACCCCTTTTGTATTTTTACTTTAACTGTTCCATACCCCATCCCAACCCCTGTGCATGTGGACTGCTGATGACGGTGCCCTGGGTCCTGCTTGCACACCCCGGATGGCCATTGGTGTGCCTGAAACATTAATGTAAATATATTTGAAATGTTGGTGACTCAGGTGGAGTGCATTGAATAATGAAGTGTTTATATGGGGGGTCAATGGTGAAGGTGACGACAAGGATGGGCCACACCAGGTGACACCAAGCCTAGGTATGCCTCTGCTTTTCAGTAGACATCAATTGACGTTCTGGCAATGTTGGGATAGACTGACTTAAGCCAGCATTCTTATCTTATGTTGAAATCACCAGTGTACCAGCTGATAAAAGAACAGAAACTTCTGATGCATCAACAGAGGAAACATTACCCTCACAAACAAACATTCCAAAAACCACATTACACACCACCAACCATTAACCACACATTCCATGTACACCTGATAAACCTGCAGGTACGGTCACTAGGTCTCACACTCATGTCAACCGTGTCCATTTCTAAGAATGCATGAGTTCAACAACTCACCTTAACCACAAGTTTTATTTCTTTCAGGGGTGTCTTTCTGCATTGCCAGAAATGCAATATTCAATTTAATAATTTCAGTAAATTTAACTTTCAAATTAATAATTCTGAACATTTAACCCTGTTGGTTGATTTCATGCAACCCACAGATCAACTTCACTGCATTGCTTATATCCTTCCGTTGCCATAGCAAAACAAGAGATGTGACGTGCAAACATTCTCTAAAATTTAAACTTTTGTAAATTTAAATTTCAATTTAGAGAATAATGTTTTTGCATATGCAACGCGCCCACATTTGAATTTATTTTACTAACTTTTAAAGTTTAAAATTTAGAGAAGAAAACAAAATAGAGAGAAACTCATCTGTCAATCTATACTTACATATATTTTTGCACTCAGTTTTCACAACATTTATGCATGTTGCTTATATTATAACTTATCATAACTTGTTTATAAATAATTATTACATAAAGAATATTATTATATCATTTAAATATTGTGGGATTACGACTTAATTATTGGAAGGATACATAACAACGTAGCTGATCATCACACACTACAAGGGGATTTGTTGAACATGTGTTGAAGTTAGGATTATTCCGCCTGAATCACTTCAACCATTACATAATTTTTAATTAAAGGAGAATTATATCATGATTAATTTTACTTTCCTAAAAGTCCGCTACACTTTTATTGAAATTGAGATATATATTAAAAAGAAAAATGGAGCTTTTCATTGAAATCAATAGGAAAACACACTTTGTGCGACATTTTCTTTCCTATACATAATAGAGCATACCTTTTATTCTGAATGTTGGGAATGTGGTACTCCAATCATGCACAAAGCGGAATTGCTGTAGCTTCAATTGAAATTGAGATATAGCAAAAAGAAAAATGGAGCTTTTACATTGAAATCAATAGAAAACCAGACTTTGTGCAATATTTTCTCTCCTATACAACATAGAACTGTAAGTTTTGGCCAGAATGTAGAAGATGGGGTACTCCAACCATGTGGAATTCAGCATGGCTGTAGCTTTAACAGAAATTGATATAAAGCAAAAAGAAAAAATGAAGTTTTTACATTGATATAATTGGAAAAACACACTTTGTGTGATATTTTCTCTCCTATACAACAGAGAACTGGTAATTTTTCTAAGAATGTAGGCAATGAGGAACTCCAATAATGTGCAAACGGCATGGCGGTAGCTTTAATAGAAATTGAGATATAGCAAAAAGAAAAATAGAGCTTTTACTTTGAAATTAATGGGAAAACACACTTAGTGAAATATTTTCTATCCTATACATAATAGATAAACAACTTTTATTCAAAATGATGGGAATGTAGTACTCCAATCAAGTGCAAAACGGCATGGCTGTAGCTTTAATAGAAATTAAAATATAGCTAAAATACATAAAGATTTTAAACTGAAATCAACAGGAAAACACTTTTTGTGCGATATTTTCTTTCCTATAACTAATAGTATCATAACTTTTATCCAGAATGTTGGAAATGTGGTACTGCAATCATGTGGATAGTGGCATGGCTGTAGCTTTAATAGAAACTGAGATATTGCAAAAAGAAAATGAAGATTTTTCACTAAAGTCAATAAGAAAACACATTGTGCAATATTTTCCCTCCTATACAACATAGAACTGTAAATTTTTGCAAGAATGTAGAGATTGAGGTAATTCAATCATGTGCAAAACGGCATTGCTTAATAAAAATGCACTTTTAACATGAAAATCTATAGGTAAACACACTTTGTGTTCCTCATAGTTTTTATCCAGAATTTTGGAAATGTGGTACTCCAATCGTGTTCAAAACGGCATGGCTATAGCTTTAATAGAAATGTAAGGAATGAGGTACTCCAATCATGTGCAAATCGGCAAGGCTGTAGCTTTAACATAAATTAAAATATAGAAAAATGGAGTTTTTACATTGAAATCAATAAGAAAACACGCTTTGTGTGGTATTTTCTCTCCTATCCTATACATCATTTTTTTTTAAAATGTAGTGAATGCAGTACTCAAATTATGAGCAAAACGTCATGGCTGCATAGGAAAAAGGAAAAAGAAAAATAGAGTTTTTATGTTAAAATGAATGGAAACACACTGTGCAAAATTTTCTCTCCTATACGTAAAAGAATAATAACTTTTACTCTGAATGTTTGGAATGTGGTACTCCCATCATGTGCAAAACGGCATGGCTGTAGAAGAAAAAAGAAAAATCGAGTTTTCCATTGAAATCAATAGGAAATCACACTTTGGGCGATATTTTATTTCCTAAACATCATAAAATTATAACTTTCATCCAGAATGTTTTTAATGTGGTACTCTAATCATGTGCCAAACGGCATGGCCCTAGCTTTAATAAATATTTAGATATATCAGAAAGAAAGGTGAAGTTTTTACTTTTAAATCAATGGGAAATCACACTTTCTGCGATATTTTCTCTCTTATACAACATAGAACTGTAAATTTTTGCAAGAATGTAGGGATTGAGGTAATCCAATCATGTGGAAAATGGCATGGCTGTAGCTTTAATAGAAATTAAGATTTAGCAAAAATAAAAATGCACTTTTAACATGAAAATCTATAGGCAAACACACTTTGTGCAATATTTTCTTACCTATAAATAAGAGAATCATAGCTTTTATCCAGAATGTTGGAAATGTGGTACTCCAATCATGTGCAAAATTGCTTGGCTATAGCTTTAATAGAAATTGAGATACACGAAAAAGAAAAATGGGGGTTTTAAAATAAAATCAATTGAAAAACACACTTTGGGCGATATTTCCTCTCAAATAAAACATTGAACTGTAAATTTTTGCAAGAATGTAGGGAATAATGTACTTGAATCATGTGCAAAACGGAATGGCTGTAGGTCTAATGGAAATTAAAATATAGCAAAAAGAAAAATGGAGTTTTTAAATTGAAATCAATAAGAAAACAATTTTTATCCAATATTTTCTTTCCTTTACATAATAGAATCATAACTTTTCAATTCAGAATGTTGGGAATGTGGTTCTCCAATCATGTGCAAAACAGCATTGCTGTAGCTGTAATAGAAGTTGAGTTATAGCATAAAAATGGAGTTTTTACATTTAAATCAATGTGAAATCAAACTTTGTGCGATGTTTTCTCTTCTTGACAACATAGATTTGTTAATTTTTGCAAAAATGTAAGGAATGATGTACTCCAATCATGTGCAAAACGGCAAGGCTGTTGATTATATATATATTAAGATATAGAAAAATGGAGTTTTTACATTGAAATCAATAAGAAAACACGCTTTGTGTGATATTTTCTCTCCTATACAATGTAGAACTGTAAATTTTTGTTATAATGTAGTGAATGCGGGTACTCAAATTATGAGCAAAACGTCATGGCTGTAGCTTTAATAGAAATTGAGATATAGGAAAAAGAAAAATAGAGATTTTATGTTGAAGTCAATGGAAAACACACTGTGCGATATTTTCTCTCCTATACATAATAGAATTATAACTTTTACTCCGAATGTTGGGAATGTGTTACTCCCATAATTTGCAAAACGGCATGGCTGTAGCTTTAACAGAAATTGAGATATAGCAAAATGAAAAATGGAGTTTTCCATTGAAATCAATAGGAAATCACACTTTGGGCAATAATTTATTTTCTATACATAATAAAATCTTAACTTTTATCCAGAATGTTTTGAATGTAGGACTCTAATCATGTGCCAAATGGCATGGCCCTAGCTTTAATAAAAATTGAGATATATCAAAAAGAAAGGTGGAGTTTTTACATTTAAATCAATGGGAAACCACACTTTCTGCTATATTTTCTCTCATATACAACAAACAACTGTAAATTTTGCAAGAATGAACAGAATGTGGTTCTCCAATCATGTGCAAAATGGCATGGCTGTAGCTTTAACCCATTAACGCCCACTGTACTCAGTTGAGTACAAAACTTTGATAATTTCTTCTGTGTCTAATCTATGGTATATTGTTATGTCTTTCTCTGAATGGATTGTGAACATGACAAACTCTAATTTAAAAATATCTTTAAAGAAAAATATTTCAGCCAAAACTCCGTTTAATTGTAGTTTTTGTGATGAAAGTTTCTGCAATACAAACAAAGATTTTGGTTTAAATTATTTTGCACTTCTAGGTAAATATTTTCCAAAATGCTGTTGTAGGCATAATTCATATACTTCATAGAATACAATGACTTTCATGGATAATTTATTTACTGGAAATTACTTAAGTAATTCAAACTATTTTGAAGATGTACTTACTTTAGTACAATGGGAACATTCATATATAAAATCATTCCTGGTAAATCGATGTTTAGCAGGAAAGTGTTGATATATTATTTTTCTCAGGAAAGTGTTAGTAGTTAAACATGCTGCAAGATGTCACTTTTTCAAGAAATGGTATTCATGAAGGGCTTGAAGAAGCTATTTGCATCAATTTTGGAATGTAGGACAAAACCACTGGGTGGGACATTGTGGTCATGTCCCACCTTAACCTGGTGGTTTAGCAGATGAGGAATAATGGTTTATGAAGATTTTCAATCATTTGCATAGCCACGGAATATTCTGCAAACTCTAATAGTCTTTAACCGTGATGATAATTGTAATTGATGAGACACAAGTAATGAAGAACACTTGCTATAACTAAAAGTCACCACCTGGATACGAAGTTCAAAAATGAAAATGAATTTCAACCATCCTATTTACAAATCATCATAATCACCACCACACATTTATCCCACCTGTATTCTGCAGTTTCACTGAGTATGCTTTGATTGCAGACACTCCCAGCCATGCGTCTTGAACTTGCAGGAATATTGCTGTTGTTTGTTGGTGTTTAAGGTCCTGTCAACTACAAGGTCATGAGAGACCCGTCCACTGTGTAGTTCCAATGAATAGACTGCACCGACACTACACCAATGTGACGATTATTGGGTATTAGCAGTACCCAGCTTACCCGAGGGACCACCCATGTCAGTACTAAGTGAACTTGCGTTGCATAACTTCATTGATCAGACGAGAACTGGTGTGTCCAACGCAACTCGCCACTCCAGGAATATTTCCTGGGTTGTCTGTGGAGGGATGCCAGTCTACCCCACCTGTTCCAAAAATACATTACCCAAAATTATATCATTGCATGGTGTCTGTCCTACTGCACATTAACAATACCTAATCAAATACACACATATGGAACTAACATATTTACAAATGGATTATCACAATTTGATGGTGGGTATTGATTACATATTTAATAACACTGCTGTGATACCTGCAAGGTCTATTTTGGGTTAGCTGCGATTTTCAAGGATCATTGCTAGAAATTATCTAAGACAAAACCTATCAACAATGACTAAAAAGAAATGCCCATCATCTTCAACAATTCGCATTTGGTCACAAGAAAATAATTGTCATAACCCAAAAAAACTACAACAGCTGTGGTGAATTATTTGTCATTCAATAATAAGATGGCACTGTGCATGATCATAACCCTTTGGCAGGTATGGGGCTGCAAGTCCACTAAACATGCACTGATGAAGGACACCCCTGCCAGGCACCTGAAACCCACAGGGTTCACACAATATGTTGGGAAAGTGCAAAATGTGAAGAGAGAAATTCCATTGAAAGAATGTGTTTCGAAGATTTCCTAATGTATATGCCTATTGTACTCCCCTGAGATCACCCCCATAGCAACTACATGAAAGTAGAACAATTATTTTTCATTCACTTTTCTATTGTACTATCATATTATAATTAAAATTATCATGCAAATTTAACATTCTACTTGCTGGTGTTCTTATGGGCGATAAGGGTTAACAGAAATTGAGATATAGAAAAAGAAAAATGGAGTTTTTTCATTAAAATCAATTGCAAAACACACTTTGTGCGATATTTTCTATTTTATACAACGTTGAACTGTAAATACTTGTGAGAATGTAGGGATTTAGGTACTCCAATCAGGTACAAAACGGCATGGCTGCAGGTTTAATAAAAATTGAGATATAGCAAAAAAAATTTAGTTTTTAAATTGAACTGAATGGGAAAGCATACTTTTTGCAATATTCACTCACCTATACAACATAGAACATTAAATTTTTGGAAGAATGTTTGGAATGAGGTACTCCAATCATGTGCAAAATAGAAATTGAGATTGTGAAATTGAGATTAGAAAAAAGAAAAATACAGTTTTTACATTGAAATCAATGCAAAAACACAGATTAAACAATATTTTCTCTCTTATACAACATGGAACTGTAAATTTTTTCAAGAATGATGGAAAAGAGGTTCTTCAATCATGTGATAATCAGCATGACTGTAGCTTTAATAGAAATTGATATACATCCAAAAGAAAATTGTTTTTTAATTTTAAATCAATGGGAAAACACTTTGTGCGATATTTTCTCTTCTATACAACATAAATTTGTAAATTTTTGAGAGAATGTAGGGAGTTAGGTGCTCCAATCATGTGCAAAATAGAAATTGAGATTGAGAAATTGAGATTAGAAAAAAGAAAAATACAGTTTTTACATGGAAATCAATGCGAAAACACAGATTAAACAATATTTTCTCTCTTATACAACATGGAACTATAAATTTTTTCAAAAATGATGGAAATGAGGTACTTCAATCATGTGATAATCGGCATGACTGTAGCTTTAATAGAAATTGATATACATCCAAAAGAAAATTGTTTTTTAATTTTAAATCAATGGGAAAATACTTTGTGCGATATTCTCTCTCCTATACAACATAAAACTGTGCAATCATGTGCAAAATGGAATGGCTGTAGCTTTAATAGAAATTGAGATACAGGAAACAGAAAAATAAAGTTTTTACATTGAAATCATTAAGAAATCATTCTTTCTGTGATATCTGCTTTCCTATACAACATGGAATTGTGAATAAGGTTCTGCGATCATCATGTGCAAAACGACATGACTGTAGCTTTAATTGAAATTGAGATAGAGCAAAAAGAAAAATGGAGTTTTTACATTGTCATTAAATGGGAAAACACACTTTGTGCGATATTCTCTTTCCTTTACATAATAGAATCATAACTTTTATCTAGAATGTTTCATAGAAATTGAGATATAGCTAAAAGAAAAATGGAGTTGTAAATTAAAATCAAACGAAGTCACACTTTGTTTGATATTTTCTATCCTATACAACACAGAGGTGTAAATTTTTGCCAGAATGTAGAAAATATGATACCTCAAATATTTTGAGACAGGGCACGGCTGTAGCGTTAATAGAAATTGAGACATAGCAAAAAGAAAACTAGAGTTTTTACATTGAAATCAATGGTAAAACACACTTTGTGTGATATTTTCTCTCCTATATAAAATAGATCTGCAAGTTTTAATGAGAATGTTGGCAATAAGGTACTCCAAGTATGTGCAAAATGGCATGGATGTAGCTTTACTAGAAATTCAGATATAGCAAAATTTTGCATTGAAATCAATAAGTTTACACACTTTATGTAACAGTTTCTCTCCCATATAACATAGAACTGTAAATTTTTGTGAGAAAGTAAGGAATGAGGTACTTCAATGATTTGCAACACGACATGGCTGTAGCCATAAAAGAATTTGAGATATAGCCAGAAGGAAAAAAATGAAGATTTACCATTGATATCAAAAAGAAAACGCCATTTTTTGTGTTTTTTGCCTCCTATGCATGATAAAACTCCAAGTATTGGCTAGAATGTAGGGAATGTTGTTCTCCAATCATGTGCAAAACGGCATTGCAACTGCTTTAATAGAAATTGAGATATAGCAAAAAGAAAAATGGAGTTTTTACATTAAAATCATTTGGAAAACACACATTCAGCAATATTTTCTCTCCCATACAACATATAACTGTAAATTTTTGCAAAAATGTAGGGAATGACGTACTCAATCATGTGTAATACACCATGACTGTAGATTTGACAGAAATTGAGCTATAGCAGAAAGAAATATGGAGTTTTTACAGTGAAATCATTAAGAAAACACACTTTGTGCGACATTTTCTCTAGTGTACTACATAGAAAGTTAAATTTTTGAAAGAATGTAGAGAATGAGGAACTCAAATTATGGGCAAAATGGCGCGGCTGTATCTTTATTAGAAATTGAGATATAGCAAAAAGTAAAACACACTTTGTGCTAAATTTTCTTTTCTATAAATAATAGAAACACAAATTTTGGGCAGAATGTAGGGAATGTGGTACTCCAATAATTTGCAAATCGGCATGGCAGTAGCTTTAATAGAATTTGAGATATAGCAAAATAAAAAATGGAGTTTTTGTATTAAAATTAATTGAAAGACACATTTTCTGCGATATTTTTTCTCCTGTATATCATAGAACTGTAAATTTTCTCTAGAATGTAGGAAATGTGGTACTCAAATCATGGGCAAAACGTCATGGGTGTAGCTTTAATAGAAATTAAGATGTTGCAAAAAAAATTGAAGTTGTTCCATTGAAATTAATAAGAAACCACACTTTTTGCAAAATTTTCTTTCCTATACATAATAGAACCGTTAATTTTTTCCAGAATGTTGGGAATTTGAAACTCCTATTATGGGCAAAATGGCATGGCTGTAGATTTAATAGAAATTTAGATATAGCAAACAGAAAACAATGGCGATTTTTTATTGAAGTCAATAGCAAAACATACTTCATGTGATATTTTATCTCCTGTACAACATAGAACTGAGAATTTTTGCCCGAACGTAGGAAATGTGGTAATTTAATCATGTGCAAAACGGCATGGCTGTAGCTTGAATAGAAATTGAGATATTGCAAAAAGAAAAATGAATTTTTTATATTAAAATCAATGGAAACACACACTTTCTGCGATATTTTCTTTCCTATATATAATAGACCCCTAATTTTTTTCCTGAATGTTAGGAAAGGGGAAGTTCAATCATCGGCAACACACCATGGCTTTAGATTTAATGGAAATTGAGATACATCAAAATAAAAAATGAATTTATTACATTTAAATAAAAAAAACCTACTTTGTGCAATATTTTCTCTCCTATATAAAATACAGCTATAAATTTTAGCTAGAATATTGGGAATGCGGAACTGCAACCATGTGCAAAACTTAATATATGTAGCTTTAATTGAAATTGAGATGTAGCAAAATTAATTTTTTTCCATTGAAATCAATGGGAAATCACACTTTGTGCATTTTCTCTCCTATACGTGGTAGAGCTGTAACTTTTAGTGAAATGTAGGGAATGTGGTACTCCAATTATTTGCCAAATGTAGGGAATGTGGTACTTGAATGATTTGCAAAATAGCGTGGCTGTAATTTTAATAGAAATTTATATATAGGAAAATGAAAAATGAAGTTCTTCCATTGAATTCAAACAGAAAACACACTTTGTGCAATATTTTCTCTCCTATGTAAAATAGAACTGTAAATTTTCGCCAGAATTTTGGGGATGTTGTTCTCCAATCTTTTAGAAAACGGCATTGCTGTAGCTTTAATAGAAATTAAGATAAACCAGAAAGAAAAATTAACTTTTTCCATTAAATAAACTTTTTCCATTAATTAAACATTAATTAAAATTTTTCCATTGATATCAACAAAAAAAACAACTTTTTGTGATATTTTTTCTCCTATACATAATAGAACCATAAATTTTCTAAGAATCTAAGGAATGTGATAGTCGAATCATCTGCCAAACGGCATGGCTGTAGCTTTCATAGAAATTGAGATATAGATAAAGAAAAATTACGTTTTTCCATTGAAATCAATGGGAAAACGCACTTTGTGTGATATTTTCTCTCCTATATATAATAGAACCGTTAGTTTTTGCCAGAATACCGGGAATGTGGTTCTCAAATTATGTTCAAAATAGCATGGCTGCAGAATTAACAGAAATTCAGAAATAGCAAACAGAAAAATGAAGTTTTTCCATTTAAATCAATGGGAAAACACACATCGTGTGGTATTTTCTCTCCTATCCATCATAGAAATGTAAATTTTGCCACAATGTAGGGAATATGGTACTCCAACCATGTGGAACACACCAAGGCTGTAGCTTAAACAGAAATTGTGATATTGCAAAAGAAATGAAGTTTCTGCGTTATTTTCTCTCCTATACAGGATAGAGCTGAAAATTTTTGCCATAATGTAACCAATGTGGTACACCAAAAATTGTAATTACAAATGTTATACATTATGCTGCAGGAAAGTGGCATAGATGTAGCTATTAAGAAGATTAAAAAAAGTAAAACAAATTTCATATACATAAACATGAAGAGAAAAGGCCAAACATTTACAGGAACAGAAATTTCACTGATTACATTTCTCCTATTATATTTTCCACTACAAGACACAACCAACGATATATGTAAATGACTGCCGGTAGATAAGAATTCAAATTAATAAAAAGCTTTAAACCTGTATCTTGAAAGTGACATAGGAGTATTGAAAAAAACATTATAATTTTCACCAAAAATCATTTGAAATGTGAAATTTTGCTTCCATTTCACAACTGTATATTATAGAAGGTAAATGCATTGCTAGAATGTTAACACTGGTATGGCTGTTTGGCTTATTTCCCAATCCATTATCATTAACTGTTATAGATGCTTGGCATATTTGATAACCCACTATCATTACATAGCATATCAAACCAAAGCTCCACACCTTCTCATACAGGCAAAATGTAATATTTTTCAATTTCCAACACTTGTAGTCAATATATATCATTTTTAAATTTCACTACATTTTTCAAAGCAGTGCAATATTATTAGGAAGTTTCCAACCACGTGCTTTAGAAGGTAGTGTCAAATTTCAAACAAATATGTTTTTGCATTGAAAATCATGTGAGAATTATCATTATTTTTTATTTTTAGAATGCTAAATCCCTTCAAGAATGCATACAATGTCAAAGTACATGCTTATGAAAAGCGGTGTTGTTATTTTTTCAACTCAAACAAACTGCAAGATACATTTTCCATTCATAGACATTGAGAGAAATGATGAGGCTTTTAAATTTCCAGAACTAATAATCATTTAAAACGTTTTCTTTTTGATCTCTCCACTGCTAACAATACAACGTGTTTCTGATTTTTGTTGTTAATGAAAAGTTTGAAATTTCAGATTATCAGAGATTCAAACATATTGATTAAACACAAAGGGGGATTTTTGGAACTAAGGTTTTTTCTGTTTTGAAACCCACATAAAAATTAACAATTCATAATAATTTTAACTTCTGTGCATCAGAGTGTGCTAACTTATTGCCAGAATGAATAGAAAGCAATATTCCACACAGTTTCACAGTGGTATATGGCTGGCATAAATAGAAATTGAAAAGCTTTTAAATGCAATTCCCATACTTGCTCATTCAGGCAAAATGGGATATTTTTCAATTTCCATTGCTTTTAGTCTTTGCACTCATTTTGCCACTTTCTCCACTTCTATCAAAACAATGCATCTAAATATTTCCCAGTTGGGAAACATCTTAGCATTTAACATTATTAGTCATTTTAAAACTTATATGCTTTTCACAAAGTAGTAATTTAAAAAAGATGTATTTTAACATGAAAACCATGAGAAAAGTGATATATTTCACTCACATTTCTCTATCCTGCACATTGCACTTCATTTGCATCATTGCACTACATCATGCAAAGACAATATCATTTATTCCTAATCAAATTTTTTGCAACACTTCAGCAATAATTGGATGAATAGTAGGGAACACTTCACTCATTGCATAAAAGGGAAAATTTTCAACTTACAAATGACTTTCTACTGCACTGCTGATCTATGCCTTCAATGACATTCCAATGAATTTGAATTCCATGAAATAAGTTAAAATCCATTGCTGGTACTGGAGGTCATTGACTTACAACCTTTGTAGCTTAGGATTGTTTGACTTTCTGATCAGTTTGGTCAGCTGGCATTGGTATGCTGATGACCCATAACCAATCAGCAGTGATAAAAATTAATAGTTGCTATTTGGTATCAAATTTTTGAAACTAATCATCTACCACAAACCCTCCTCAGCCAATTGCTGGGTTAGGTTTATGAATTCCATTCATTCACCCCTAACTGTCAGCAACATACCCCGCTCACCTCTCAAACAATGATGGCCATTTGTACCACCTTTTCCTGGTTAGACTTGCATTGCAGTGTTTCAATGATATAAAATATACAATAATAATGAAATAAAAGCAGTACAGTGCTAGAAATTTTAAGCTGATGTCTGCATTGATGATCTGCAGAAAGGAGTATTAGAATGGGAACTTCAATGCTTGATATTTGCTGATGTTTGAAAGGTTTTGGAGTCCAAAATGGAGGCATGGTTGAATATCTGGGGGCTTGGTAGCCAGGGGCTGAATAACGGTGTGAGGATGATGATAACATGTAAAGTACTGTGCATATAGCTTGTCAACTTACAAACAAATCACGTTATGACTGGACTGTTGAAATTAATTGTGGTCATACCTCAATGACTATCTGTAATTGCTAGTGAAATTTAGATATCAATTGGCATAATTTGGCTCAAAAAATGGAATGAAAATTTATTAAACTAAAATCATTTTGTGAGTAAATCATTTGTGTATTGCATTTTGAACTACAGTAATTTTGTAACTAAGGTAAAATGATATAAAATCAATAAAAAATAAAAGTTGAAATATGAAGAAAAAATGGGCATGTTGTCAACAGTTGTGGCACATTTGGAACTTCATTTTATCTGGTAACCACAGTTAAGCATTTTTGGGAAACATCAATGTTTTCCCTACTCAGTCACTTTTCATTATGGTGTAACCTCTTTTCAGTATTATGGGTTCTGCTTAATAATGAATATAAGATACACCTTGGGGACCAGTCAAAGTTTATCTAACATAGGTTTGAATACAAAAGAGAAATAACGTTCAGTGGCCTCCCCACCATGATGGCAATAACTAAGGGCAAAAGCCCACTAAAACTAAAACATACAGAAGGCAATAGCCAAATAAATATCAAAGAATAATTATAGGCAAAAGCCAAAAACAGAAATAGAAATAAAATCTGCAAAAAAACGAGAACAGACATAACAATAAAAGAGGCAAAAGCCAAAACAAACATAACAAGAAAAGTGGCAAAGGCCAAAACAGTCATAACAATAAACATGGCAAAAGCCAAAACAGTAATAACAATAAACATGGCAAAAGCCAAAAAAGGACACAGAAATAAAAAGGCAAAAGCCAAAATAATTCCAGAATAAATTCAAATATGTCTAAAACAAACCATGTATGCCTCACTTGGGTTATTCCCAAGTGAGGCAGAGAGCTCCCGACTGACTCCTAGTCGCCATCTCAGTTCACGGTATCTCTCACAGGGCCCACCGTTGGTAATGGATGGCCCGCTGCACCATCGGGAGAGCATCGGAGAAGGGGACAGCAGTGTTAGGTATATCTGGCAAGTGGGCCACCTGTCAGGCATAGGCATCCGCCCTCTCATTGCCCATGATGCCAACATGCCCCGGGACCCACATGAACAACACTGTCTTGCCCTGCTTATGAATCATCAGCAGCAATCTCTGCACACCCTGGACGATGGCATGTCTGCCATATAGGATGTGCAACAGCTGAAGGGAGCATAAGGAGTCGGTCGCAACAACAAAGTGTCTGTCATTCAACACTTGGATGAGCTCCAGTGCCCTGTGCAGAGCTGTGAGTTCTGCAGTTAAGACACTGGCAATGCTTGGAAGGCGGCCCCCCATGAGATGACCAGTTGTAAAGACTGACAAACCCACCGAGGAGCCATCCTTCACCCCCATCCGTGTAAATAAAAACATGGCCTCGATAGGTCCAAGAGAGGTGTCCAAACTCTTGTTGGTACAATGACCTATTGGTACTGGTTTTGGGTAAGGCTGCAAGCAACAAATCTAAACTTGGCTCTGGCACTGTCCAGGGTGGCACAGAGGATGGCAGTACAGGCTGCACCCTAGGCAGAGTCACACCCAGGCTGGTAAGACCATCCATCCACTGCACACCGATTGGAGGGGGAACCCTCGGGCAGCGGTCGAATTTCAGTCTCATAGTGTTACCAAAGATGGCCGGGTGTGTAGGGTGCTGTGGCTGACCTTTCAGCCACAAAATATATGCAGCTGCCAGGTACTGCCGCCACACAGTCAGTGGTGGTTCGCCAGCCTCAGCATAATGGCTGAGTACTGGACTTGTGCGGAACGCCCCAATGGACACCCAGATGCCAGCGTGATGAACACTGTCCAGCATCTGGAGAGCAGATGGAGCGGCCAGGCCATATACGCTGCAGCCATAATCGAGACGGGATCGAACGAGTGACCGGTAGAGTTGCAGCATCACCATTCGATCTGCCCCAAAACCAGTTCCCTGGAGGCACCGCAGAATATTCAGGGACCAAAGGCACTTAGCCTTCAGCTCCTTCAAGTGCGGGACCCATGTCAGACGGCTGTCAAAACGGAGACCAAGAAACTGAGCTGCCTCTGCAACTAGGAGGAGGCGGCCATTCAAGGTAAGCTGAGGCTCAGGGTGGAGCCCTCACTTACGAAAGAAGTGCATGACCATTGTCTTGTCAGGGGAGAACTTAGAGCCACGTGAAGTGGCAAACTCGTTGGCACTATTGAGTGCCAGTTGCAGCTGACGCTCAATGCTGTGCATCGTGGCAGCCTGGTACCTGATAGAAAAGTCGTCCACAAAGAGGGACGACTTTACCGGGGGGTGAATGGAGGATGGTAGGCCATTCACTGCAACAGCAAAGAGCGTCACACTCAAGACGCTCCCCTGTGGGACACCATTCTCCTGCAGGAGGCCCGAGGAGTAGATCTTACCCACACGCACTCTGAATGTCTGTTCGGACAAAAAGCTATGGAGGAAGAGGGGCAGACTACCCCTGAGCTCCCACTGGTGCAAGGTCTCCAGTATACCATAGCGCCATGTGGTATCATATGCCTTCTCCACATCAAAGAAGACAGCCACTAAGTGCTATCTGTGGAGAAAGGCCTAACATACTGCAGTCTCGAGTGAGATCAGATGATCCACCGAAGACCTGCCAGCACGGAAGCCACATTGGGCATCGGCAAGAAGGTGGTGCCGTTCCAGATACCACATCAGGCACCAATTAACCATTCGTTCCATGGTTTTGCAAAGACAGCTCGTCAATGAGATGGGTCTACAATTTGTTGGAAGGCTACTATCCTTCCCAGGTTTTTGCAGTGGGTTAATAGTAGCCTCTCGCCAACCTGCAAGGATTTCATGCTGCTGCCAGATATAATTTAATACCTCAAGGAGGTATCTAACGCGTTTCTCTGGTAGGTGTCATAGCATTTGATAGTGAATGCTATCTGGTCCAGGGGCAGTATCACTGGCTCTTGCTAGAGCTGCCTGGAGCTCCCAAGGGGTAAATGGATTGTTATACCCCTCGGTGACACCACCAGTGAAGTTCAGTGGATGGCGTTCTGCAGCCTCCTTTTGGTTTAGAAATGTTGCCGTGTAGTGCTGGGAACTGGAGACGGCTGCAAGCGTCCTTCCCAGCTCCTCAGCCACCTCACACGGCAGAAGGTATTGTCTTCCTTGTACAAGGAGACCTGAGCCACATGATGGTAAATATGATGGGTGAATGTGATGGGTGAGTGAGGAGAAGTACTGACTCCATGAGGAGCGCTTGGCCTCCCTGATCACCCGTCATGCATATGCCCGGGCTCGGAGAAAGTCGATACGGTTGGCCTCGGTAGGATGAGATTGGAAGCAGCGAAAGGCTCGTCGGCAAGCCCAAATCACACTCGACAATCCTCTGTCCACCATGGCACCTGTGCTCGTGGTGGGTTACACGAGCTCTGGGGGATGGATACCAATGCCGCCCCAACCACCACTTCTGTGAAGTGACTCACTAGGTCGTTTACCCCATCAAAATCACACAGTGGGCGAAAGTGAATATGGCGGGCGAACTCCTCCCAGTCCGCCCGAAGCAGACACCACCGTTGTGGGTGCTGGGGTAATGCCCCATCTCCAATGCTAATCTTGATGGGGAAGTGGTCGCTTCCACAGGGGTCTGACAAGACCTCCCACTGCAAACCTGGTGCCAACCCAGGAGAGCAGATAGAAAGGTCAATGCATGACAGGCCACCAGTGGCAGTCATCATATTTGTGGGGGCACCTGTATTGAGAACAAGAAGGCCATTGTGTGACACCCATTGTTCCACAAGGTGCCCTCGGGTGTTGTGACTGTCTGAGCCCCAATGGGGATTATGGGCATTAAAATCACCCATAATCAAGAAGGGTCTTGGAAGCTGGGTGCTGAGGGAGTCGAGGTCTGCCCATGGGATATAAATCCCATGTGGCATGTAGAGGGAACATAGAGTGGTGGGCACAGCCAGTTGCAATGAGACCGCCACTGCTTGCAGAGGCGTCTGCAGCGCCACTGGCACATGCATGCACCCATTCTGGATAAGGATAGCCACCCCTCCCACAGAGTGGCTTCCTTGCTGCCGGGTGTCTGCATATACAGTGTACCCCCGTAACGACATGGAGGAATCCCTTCAACACAGGATCTCCTGGAGGGAGATGCAGATGGGGTTGTGCCTCGAGATCATCAGTTTGATCTTGTCCCTCTTGTTGGAAAACCCTCGACAGTTCCATTGTAGGAAATTTACCATCAAGTGGACTTAGGCGGCTTGTTTCTATTCCTCTATTTTCTCCGTCTCACTGCAGAAAAGGGAGGGACGCTTTCAATTGGTTCGTCCTCCTCCATCTCGAAGGAGGAATCCCCATTGTGCCCCAATTTGGGCTTGAAACCACCCCATGCTCTCTGCCGTTGGCCAGAGAGCTTGGGTGGACGAACCAAGGACACATGGCCCATGGCAGTAGTGGGTGGTGTCCCTACTATCTTTCCTCCTGTCACCCCCACCTCCCCCTCCGTGGAGGAGGTTGGCTGGGCTGGGACAGGGAGGGAGGCCTTTAAGGGAGATGCCTCTCTGTGATGAGTGGAATCAGGGGCCTCCAAAGAAGCTGGCACAGTCATTATTGGGGGCCCATGCTTGGGCCAGAGGTGGCGGTGGAGCCGGAAGAAGCCATCGAAATGGGGTCAGGGTCCGTCTGGCAGCCAATGCTTGCACAGACCGGCACCCCATGGACCCCGCGGGCCCGAGAGGGCGTTAAATGGATGAGAGGGGGGAGCTGAGGTAGGGTGTCCGTCTGGCTGCCATTGCAGCACCTGCATAGGACACTCCACGAGTGGAGGTCCCTGGCAAGGCTAGCAGCCGCCATGCATCCAGAAAACTGTTACCCTTCTGGACACGCAGCTCCTGAACCACGCGTTCCTGCAGCCAAGTAGGGAAATCCTGAGAAGAGGCGGGGTGGTTGCCCTTACAGTTTAAGCAGACAGGTGCAGTCTTACAAGGCTCGGGGGAGTGGTCACCCTGTCCACAAGTGCCACACATGGCCTTGGCAGAACACGAATTCTGCCCATGGCCATATCGCTGGCACTTGAAGCATCGAAGCGGACTCGGAACGAAGGCACGTACAGGCAAGTGGAGGTAGCCAGCCATGATGTACTCCGGCACCTTGGGCCTACCAAAGGTCAGCACCAAGGTGTCAGATGGGCGGGATTCTTCATCCCATCGGATCGAGGTGCAGCGAACAGCCACCACACCCTGGTCCCTGAGCTCCTCCACTATCTGCTCCTCTGATTCCCCACGTAGGTCAGGGCACCGCACCACACCTCTACTGGTGTTTAAGGTGCGATGGGGTTCGACCACAATGGGGATATCACCGAGCTTTCGCATTTTTAATAATGCTTCGGTCTGGTGGGGAGCGGATGCCTCCCCTAACAAGTTGTTCTTGCGCATTTTCTTGACCAAAGTCACGTCACCGGCAATGCCCTTGATGGCTTTGGCGATAAGGAAGGGCGACGCCTTCCCCAAGGCTGCACCATCCGCCCCAGAGATGGAAATAAACTGGGGAGGATAGGAAGAAGGTATGGATCGTTGTTGGACTGCACCCAAAATCTTAGATGCAGGAACATGCTTTGCATCGGCAGTGGAACCCTGCACCTTAAGGCAAAGAGGTCGTTGCCTCTTGTTAAGGGCAGGTGCCGATGCCATAGACATCACAGGTTCGTTCCCTGATCCAGTTGGCTTACTGGGGGAACGCGGCCTCTTTGTTGGAGCAGTACATGTCTCCATCAGCTAAGTGGCAGCTGGCCCACTCAATTGGGTGGGACTGAGCCTGCCATCTTCCAGCTCAACACAAGTCAATGAAACTAAAGAAGGGGGAGGGGTGGGGTTATTTGTAGAGGCTCCCAGGCTCTGGGTTATATTTGCCATAATTTTTTTTAATTATGATTTCGCTGCCTGCTGGTCTCACCCACCACCGAGCCCAACGAGGGGACGCCCATTCAGGTCGTCAAGACAACTCGGATAGGATACTGTTAGGGTGGCATAATCCCCGAGTACCGGACCATTGGCATCGGGGTTGACTGCCGGTCCACTTACAGTCACCCTAGGAGGCATAACCACTTATGCGCCCCCAGCCAATTGACCAAGACTGAGCTACTGCCTTGGCCTCTCGTTTTCCCTGGAAGCTGATGCCAAAGTGATGTTTTGGAGGCTGTGGGTTACAACTCTAGTCCCCGGTGTCTGTCAGCCACCTCACCAGTGTGGAGTGGCCAAGAGATATCGCAGGGCATGTGCCTCCTCAACCACCAGGATCCGCATTTCCCTGGGTACAGGTCTCCACGCGTGGCAAACACGCAGGTAGGCGTTTGTTTACGGTCACCTCATTGAGGAGCCTACATCGACCGAGAACAAGTCAGACCGAACACTGGAACAACCACGATGTTGGTATCGTCCTGTCCATAACACGTCATAGACAAGGACGACAGTGGTGTTGTCCAGACTGGGGCAAGAAAAGGTCACCCCTCTTAGTCGGCTCTTACGACATGCAGGTATGCAGTGTGCCTATTCTACCCCGGGCACACACACGGGTATTATTATTCATAGATAGGGGAGTATTGGATAGTGTTTATTAACATATGGTTACCATACAAATCTGCATACGATATTCTTAACCGTCATTTATCTTGCATTTATGGACATATTCTGTCAATGGTATTGAGCAAGTTCCTTCTGCAAATTTTCTTCACCTACACATTGCTGAATAGAGAGTGTCAGTCATATGAAAATAAAATTTACTATAACATCAGACGCCAATTTATGTTTTCAGTCCATATGTGCCTCTTAGTCTTGTAATGAATTACCCCTGCTGGGGAAATTCCTAAACATAGCAATGGGATATTGATGATTTCAAAAGAGCCTTACAATCTTGCTGCTGAAATATACAATTGAGAAGTCTGTTGTGAAGTGAATATTTTATTGTTGGCTGCCAATAAAGCTCTATCTCAAATGTTTATTCATTACTTGTCTTCTGTGTGTTTGAGAATTCAACCAATGACACCGAATACTTATTTGCAACTTGCACCATTAATTAAGGTTTTTTTATTTGAAAGTCTCATTCCACAACTCCTGCCACTTCAGATTACATTCTCATTCCACAGATTGTGTGCTATTCAAAACCACTAAAATTTCACTCTAATTGGTATGATTTGGTATTGAGCTGTATTTCGATGTTCCTTTGGTATGATTGAGATGAAGCTGAAAGATAAAAATGAAAAGATGCTTATTTATCTTATGTCAAATAAGTTTAGAGTAGAGCTTATTATGGTTTGTCTTTGCATCTATTAGTAATCCCTTGAAATTAATAAGAAAACACCATTTGTTCGATATTTTCTTTCCTAAACATAATGGAACCACAAATTTTGGGCAAAATGTAGGGAATGTGGTACTCCAATCAAGTGCAAAACAACATGGCTGAAGCTTTAATAGAAATTGAGTTAAATCAAAAAAAAATGGAGTTTTTACATTAAAATCAATGGTAAAACCCACATTGTGCGATATTTTCTCACCTATAAACCTAGAGCTGTAAATTGTTGCGAGAATGTAGAGATTGAGGTACTCCAATCATGTGCTAAACGGCATGGCTGTAGCTTAAATAGAAATTGAGATATAGGAAAACGAAAATTAGAGTTTTTCTGTTGCAATCAATGAAAAATCACACATTGTGAAATATTTTCTCTGCTATATATCACAGAACAGTAACTTTTTGTGAGAATGTAGGGAATAAGGAACTCTAATCATGTGCAAAACGGCATGGCAGTAGCTTTAATAAAAATTGAGATATAGCAAAAAGAAAAATAGTTTTTACATTGAATTCAATGGGAAACCACACTTTGTGCGATATTTTCTCTCCTATGCAACATAGAACTGTTAATGTTTGTGTACTCGTATGATGTGCTAACCTGCATGGCTTTTGCTTTAATAGAAATTGAGATATAGCAAAAGGAAAATTGGAGTTTTTACTTTGAAATCATTCGGAAAACACACTTTGTGTGATATTTTCTGTTCTATACATAATAAAATCATAACTGTTATCCAGAATGTTGGGAATTAGGTACTCTAAATTGAAATATTGAAAAAGAAAAATGGAGTTTTTTTATTGAAATCAATTTTAGCCATATTTGGTATTAGGTATTTAGTATTTGGTATTAAGCTGTATTTTATGTTATGTCACATAAATTTAGAGTAGAGTTGATTATGATTTGTTCCTTGCATCTATTAATAACAGGTAGGCATTTAGCATAGTGGATGTTACATAACACTCCTATAAATAAAGAATGAATTTTGGAGGAACAACAGTGTAAGACAAGAGGACTACTTCAAGTTGTGCACCAGTATTTTAAATTTATAGTAATGTTAAATAAACACGTTAAAAAGTAGAAGGAAATTTAAGGGGTATGTTTCAAAGGTCATGCACAGGTTATTTATCAAGCATTACATATATTTGTGAAGGTCTTAGTTGCGTATGTCCATCCAATGCAAACAGGTGGGCTGTTAAAGTAATGCCAGGAGCTAGTGACATCTATAAATATAGGGGAGACAGGGAGGAGTGAGATAATCCACACTACAGCAATAAGAGGTTAAAATAACACACTTAAACACATAAGATGGAATGTGAGAAATAAAGATCCCCACCTTGTCAGCCTCTTGAACTAAACTGTATACAGCGACTTATCATTGCCTTTCATGTAATATATCAAAATGTAGAGCACTTGGATTTCGTCATAAGGTATATGTAGTATTAATAATATGACATAAATTTCTTATGGAAGTATTCCTGGTTCAAAACCCTGATCTCAACTAATCACTGCTATTAGGCAGCATTGTGCAAGGAAAGTTCTACAATGGGTGGCAACATTTGCATTATCAGACCTGCAAAAACAATATCAAATAATTCAACTTCTTAAATTTCTGATATTTTAATTAAGAGGCAATGCTGACTTAACTTATAGAATGTTATACCAGTGGCCTACTATTTGGGGATTCCAACTTTTTGTTTTCCATATTTAATCGAAAACATATTTTTTTTCCTATAGTGAGAATTACTTTGCATAACTTCTCTTTCCTGCCCATCATTTAATTTCTAGTTATCACCTCCCCATAAACTTTTTGAAAAGGCAAATTCCCTTTCATAGATGTAAAATGCCAAATCCCCGAGTTGCTGCAGAGAATGTATTTAATCTCATACAAAAGTTGCATTCCTGTGATTTGAATAAATTGCCAAAAGTGCTCCTAATATTAAATCCATATAAGATACAAAATTATTATTATGAAATTATTCTGATGGATGAGAATTAAAATACTCCAAAACCTGTCCAATAACAATTGCAAAATAAAAATCCAAATGGTTATATGCAATGAATCAATATTGCCAAAATTCATATATGTAGAACCCTTCTACTTAGTAATAATGTAGGCAATGATGACTTATGATAATGTAGATATCTCTAGAAATTTTACTCCCTGATAAATTACTTATGTGTACAATAGGAGTAAAGTGTATAAGATGCTGGTTCAGAACCAGCAACCAGATATACCAGATACATCCCATTGACGCCAAGAAGATACCAACAGTGCTCTTTATACTAAATCCAGGTAAGATTCATAACTATTGTGGAGGAAACATTATTTTAGACAACAAATAACAATCTCTAATGTTTTTCCAATAAGATTTTCAATTAAAAAACTATTAATAAAATGCAATGAATAAATGATGCAAAACTCAAAAATATAGAATCATTCACCTTTGTAATGTCGGAGTGTGTGAAGAAAAGTGCAGTACTTGTATATTAGTTTTTAAGATGCAGATCTGGTTGGGTGATAGCTGCAGAAAATTCACTCCATTATAAATCACTAATGTGTTCATTAATTGTAACGACTGTGAGAGGCTGGTTCAGAATCTGCAATATCACCACCCCAGGATTAGTATTGTGTCCCCAAGCACAGGCCATTACATTGCCATACAAAGTGGCACATTCGAGCTAAGAGGTAAAACTGATGTCATGTATTGAATACAACAGTATTTGCACATTACTGAGCGTTCTGCACATTCCCCAATATTCGATTATTTCATTATTGCGGAAATCCCTTTTGTGTTTGTGAAGAATTTTATGATATAAATAATTGCTGAATTTTTCTATTTACATTCATCTTTTTCAAACAAAGCACCATTATTCAATATCGGAAATAAATCTGTGTATTTTAACAAAGTATTATCTCCATTCATCACCTTAAAGTAAAATGCATGAAATTCCAGATGCAACAAACTGTAACAGTATCATGATTTAAGAAAATAAAAAAGGAATGCTTAATAAAAATCAAAAATAGTAACAGGAATTTCTAAGTTATCACCCAACTCAGTACTATACCAGCCCAACGTTGCTTAACTACAGTGACCAGATGAGAATGGGCAATTTCAGCACAGCATGACAACTGGCAAACATAACGTCAATTCACTGCTGTTTCTTAATTAATGAATTATATATTACTACAATGGCAAAATCCTTATCAATGACATGAAGTGCAAAACTTTCTTAAATGTAAAATAAGAGACAACGATGCTTTAAATTATAGAATGTTATTCAAATTGCCTACTCTTTGCCTCACAAATTCACTACCTGATAAATAACTCTTGTGTACATTGAGAATAAAGACTGTGAAAAGCTAGTTCAGAAACTGCAATAGCACCATCCCAACATAAATATGAGACAAAGCAAATGCCAATATATTACCATGCTGAGTGGCACATAGGTGTGGAAAAGTAAAACTATTATGTCTTGACTTCAAAAATCACTATTATGGGATCCTCATTCGTACCATTCCCTGAAATTGGGAGGAAAAAGCACTGTAGATTGGACGTTTATTTCATTATTGCACAAATCACTTTTGTGTTTGTTATTATTTTTCTGAAATAATTAATTGCTGTGTTTTTCTATTAAACATGCTTCATTTTTAAAAGAAGAACCACAATGCAATGTTGCAAATCGATCTGTGTATTTCAACCTTTTACAATGATGTAACAGCATTCACTTTATGTATACAGCTTTCTCATTAAAAAAATTGCCAGATCACAATGTGTTATCTTCATTAATACCCATTAAAGTAGAATGCATGAATTTCCAAATGCAAGAAACTATAAGAGTATCATAATGAAAAAAAATAACAAAAGAAATGCCAAAAGCAATTTAGCCAATAGCACCAGGAATTCCGAAGTGGTCACCCATTTAATTACTACCCTGGCCCAATGTTTCTTAACTGCAGTGACCAGACGAGAACTGGTGCTTTCAACATGGTATGACCATTGGCAAACAAAACATCTTCAAACTGCAATTTGATTGCTGTTTTGCTATTAATCAATTGTATATTATTACAACTACAAAAACCATATTAATGACATGATTTGCACAACTTTCTAATATTTTAAATAAGAAGCAATGATGATTTAAATTACAGAATGTTATGAAAGTGACCTACTGTTTGCACATTTTAACTTTTTGTTTTCCACATTTCATCACTTATTTATTGCTATTGTGAAGATTACTATGCAGAACTCCTCCTCGTGCATTGTTATATTTCTAGTTATCCAGTACCCTAGTAACATTCCAAACAGCCCAACATCTTCTCATGGGTTTAAGTTGCCAAATTGACTAATGTCAATGAAGAATGTATGTAGTCTGATATACCTGATACCCACAAGATACTAATAGTACTCTTTATAGTAAATCAAAAGTATCTCATTTTGTAGAAAATATGATGTTAAATAGGAATAAAATACTCCAAACCTTTTCCAATAAGATTTTTAAATTAAAGAACTATGGATAACGTGCAACAAATAAATATTGCCATATTCTCATATATTGAACCCTTCAAATAGTTAATGACAGAGTGTGTAAACAAAAAAGTGCAGTATGTATGTGTCAGTTTTTGAGATGCAGATTTGGATGAGTGAAAGCCACCAAAAATTCACTCCCTGATAAATAACTTATGAGTGCATTAAGTGTTAAGACTATAAAAATCTGGTTAACAACATGCAATTATGCCACCCCAATATTAGTATTAGCCCAAGCACATGCCAATATATTGTGAAGCATAGTGGCATATAAGAGGTGATAATTTAACTGTTCTTTTGTGTTGACTTCAACTACGTTTGCAGACTCATAAGCATTCTGTACAATGCAGAAATCCAATTAACACACCAATAGAGTACTCACTTGTAAAATACAATGAAACTGGCATGAAATAAGATTGTAGATTGGAAGTTTACTTCATTATTACAAAATCACTTTTGTGTTTGTTATGAAAATTTTTGCCAGTGTGTAGGGAAATTTGTAGTCCATTCCTGAGCAAAATTACATGGGTTTAGCTCTAATAGAATTTGAGATATGGCAAAATATCGTTTTCCATAAATATCAATGGAAAACCACACTTTGTGCATTATTTTCTCTACTAAACATCCCAGAATTGTCAATTTTGGACTGAATGTGGAGAATGCTGTACTCCATGCCTATGCAAAATGGCATGGCTGTATCTTTAATAGAATTGAGATATTATAAATAATGAAGTTTTTCCATTGAAATCAATAAGAAAACACTGTGTGGTATTAACACTCCTATACATCATAGAACTGCAAATTTTTGTCAGAATGTAGGGAATGCAGTACTCCATGTATGAAAACACACGTTGTGCGTTCTTTTCTCTACTCTTATCAAGAACTGTAAATTCTTGCCAGAGGGCAGGAAATGTGGTAGTTCTTGCCATTGTAAAACTGCATAGCTGTAGCTTTAATAGAAATAGAGATATTGCAAAAAATAAAGTATTTGCATTGAAATAAATGAGGAAACAAAGTTTGTGCCTTATTTTCTCTCCTGTACATCTTACAACTGTAACTTTTTGCCAGAATGTATGAAATTTGGCACTCCATTCAATTTAAAAACGGCGTCACTGGAAATTAATTAGAAATTTAAGTATTGCAAAAAATGAAGTTTTTTCTTTGAAACTTATGGGAAATCACACTTTGAGCAGTATTTTCTCTCCTGTACACCATAGAACTGTAAATTTTTGCCAGAATGTAGAGAATGTGGTACTTTATGCCTATGCAAAAGAGCATGGCTGTAGTTTTAAAACAAAAGAAAACTCACTTTGTGCGTTATGTACACTCCTATACATCATAGAAAACTAAATTTTTTTTAAAATGTAGGGAATGTGGCTTTCCATGTGTAAAACACACTTTGTGCGCTATTTTCTCTCCTAAATATAACACAACTGTAAATTTTTTCGATAATGTAGAGAATGTGGTGCTTCATTCATTTAAAAAATGGAATGGCTGTAGTTTCAGTAGAAATTGAGATATTTAAAAAAAATTTTTTTTTTGAAATCTATCTGAAAAGAAATATTTTACCATTATTTTCTCTCCTATACATCATGAAATTGTAAACTTTTCTTTAATGTAGTGAATGTGGAAAATTAATCATATACAGAACGGCATTGCTTTAGCTTCACATATTGCTTTAGCTTCACACAATCATTGCTTTAGCTTCACAAATTCACATATTGCAAGAAGAATAATAAAGTTTTTCCATTGAAATCAGTGAGAAAACACACTTCATGCAAGATTTTGCTTGGTCTGCATAAAACAGCCATAAATTTTTGCCAGAATGTTGAAAATGTGGTACTGCAATCATGTGCAAAGTGGCATGGCTGTAGATTTAATAGCAATTGAGATATAGCAAAAGAAATATGAAGTTTTTCCTTCAAAATCAATGAGAAAACACACTTCGTGCAATATTTTCTCTCCTATACATCCTAATACTGTAAATCTCTGTGAGATGATAGGGAATTTGGTACTCAAATCATGTGCAAAATCGCATAGCTGAAATTGAGAAATTGCAAAAAGAAAAATTAAGTCTTTCTTTGGAAACAAGAGGTTGAACACACTTTGTGCAATATTTTCTCTCCTATATAAAATAAAACTGTAAATTTTTGCCAGAATGTTGGGAATGAGGAACTGCAAACGTGTGCAAGACAGCATGGCTGTAGCTTTTATAGAAATTGAGATGCAGCAAAAAGAAAGATGAAGTGTTTCCATTGAAATCAATAAGAAAACACACTTTGTGCGTTTTCTCTCCTAAAAATGAAAGATTTTTAAATCATTGCCAAAAGGTAGGTAATGTAGTACTCCAATCATGCGCAAAATGGCATGGCTGTAGCTTTAATATAAATTGAGATATAGCAAAAACAAAAATTATGTTTATTAAATTAAAATCATTGGGAAAACACACTTTGTACATTTTCTCCCCTATACATGATAGAAATGGAAATTTTGGCTAGAATGTAGGGAATGTGGCACTCCAATCACGTGCAAAATGGCTTAGCTTTAGCTTTAATAGAAATTGACATATAGCAAAAGGAAAAATGAAGTTTTTCCATTAAATACAATAGGAAAACGCACTTTGTGCTATATTTTCACTCCTATATAAATTAGTACTGTATGTAGGGAATATGGTACTCCAATGATGTAAATAACAGCATGTCTGTATCTTTAATAGAAATTGAGATATAGCAAAAAGAAAAATAAGATTTAACATTGAAATCAATAGGAAAACACACTTTGAGCAATATTTTCTCTCTTCTGCAACATTGAACCATCAATTCTTTTGGAATGTAAAGAATGTGTTGCTCCAATTATTTGCTAAATCGCATGGCTGTAGCTTTAATAGAAATTGAGATGTAGAAAAAAATGAAGGTTTTCCTTTGAAATCAATAAGAAAACATACTTCATGCAATATTTTCTTTCCTACAAATAGTTGAACCATAAATTTTTCCCTGAATGGTAGGAATGTGGTATTCCTAACATGCGAAAAACGGCATGGCTGTAACTTTAATAGAAATTGAGGTATTGCAAAATGCAAAAATGTGTTTTTTAAGTCAAATCAATGGGAATACACACTTCGTGATATACTCTTTCCTATACATAACAGGACAATAATTTTTTCCAGGATGTTGGGAATGTGGTACTCCAATCATGTGCAAAGCAGCATAGCTGTAGCTTTAATGGAAATTGCAATATAGCAAGAAGAAAAATGAAGTTCTTTCATTGAAATGAACAGAAAATCACACTTTGTGTGATATTTTTCTCCTATACATCAAAGAACTGTAAATTTAGGCCGGAATGTAGGAAATGTGACACTTCAATTGTTTACAAAATGGCATGACTGTAGCTTTAATAGAAATTAAGAAATTACAAAAAAAACATTAATTTTTCCATTAAAATCAATTTAAAACAAACTTTGTGCATCATTTTCTCTCCCATACATGGTAACACAGTAAATGTTATCCAGAATGTAGGAAATGGGGCACGCCAATCATGTGCACAATGGCATGGCTGTAGCTTTAACAGAAATTGAGATTTCTCTCCTGAGTTTTCTCTCCTATGCATTATAAAACTGTAAATTTTGTCCAGAATGTAGGGAGTGAGGTACTGCAATCATGTTCAAAACGGCATGGCTGTAGCTTTAATAGAAATTGAGATATTGAAAAAAAGAAAAATGATGTTTTTTAATTTAACTCAATGGGCGAACACACTTTGTGTGACATTTTCTCTCCTATACATAATGCAAACATAAATTTTTGCCAGAATGTTGGGAGTGCGGTACACCAATCATGTGCAACAACTTTTTGTAGCTTTGATATAAATTTAGATGTAGCAAAATGAAAAATGAAGTTTTTCCATTTAAATCAATTGGAAAACACACTATGTGTGTTATTTTCTTTTCTATATAAAAATAGAACTGTAAATTTTTGCCAGAATGTATGGAATGTGGTACATCAGTCATGTGCTTCATGGAATGGCTGTAGCTTTTATAAAAATAAGGATATAGGAAAATGAAAATAAAGTGTTTCCATTGAAATTACATTCTTACATGAGACCCCTAATATAACAGGAAGATCCCTCATGAAGTGTATAGGTAGGGTTTAAAAGGGGAAAAGCTTAAACATGAATTTCCTATGTTCCTAATGAAAATTCAGTGATTAGTTTTCTTGATTTTGATAAAGTATGAAATTGTAGAAAATCTGAAAGTAAGTGCACACTGAGTATGAAAATAGCAGAATCTAAAAAAAAGGTTGGAATATAAAGTAAAAACGGAATAAAAACGAAACCTTAATATCTTAATACAGTAATCAGAATTTTGACATTGAGACACCTATGAAAATAAATTATAATAAAAACGTACTATAACCAAACAAGCCAACCCACACAGCACCATATTGTTTCATCCCTAATTCAATACATTGCTTAGATGTTTTCACTTTTCTTTTTAATATATATAGGTTTTTAAATAAATCATCAATACCCAGTGTGAGACTATTATGGGTATATTGGGTTCATCAAGTCTCCTGCAACAGCAAAAATTGCCTTTGATGTGAACCACAACTTGGAACTCATACACAACCAGTTAAGTAAATGTGGGTAATTTATTTTGTTATCCCATATGTGGTAAATCCAAACAATACTAGAATATATAATAAGATTTCTGAGTGAAAGAACCTTTATTTTAGGGACATTCATAGATATTGTTATGTGCTTATCTTGGGCTGGATTAATGTCTAATTCTTTGTCATACAACTTGATCGATTTCAAAAGTAAGGAATGGTCACATGTAGACCAACACATAAGCCCATATGTTATGATTGGTTTCATCAGCCAATCAAATAACCAGGACTGAAGTCCTGGAAATAAATACATACCCTTTTAAATTCCACACAACAACATAGATCCTTTTTATGTTTAAATTTAACTGCTGAAGATGTAGCTGATATGTTAATTTTGTATCTAAAACTATGCCCAAAACTCTTATCAACTGTATATGTGTAACATGTACCCCATTCAAGAATGAATAGGGGTATAGTATAGGGGATTGTGACCAGTGAAAAGTTATAATTGCAGATTTGTTATAATTTAATGACAGGTTATTTGACAACAGTCATTGTTTAACTGCTCAGATGGAATCATTTAGGACTCTGGCATTATCCACACAAACAACCTCCTTAAATAGCTTCAGGTCTTCTGTGAATGCCAAAGGAATGACCTGAGAGCTAAGTTGGCAAAAACGAACATTAATGTAAATATTAAATATGAATGGGCTTATGGTACTGCCCTGAAGAATACCCATCACTTGTTGGTAATGATTTTATCTTAAAACTCCCTCGTTGTGCTAAATAATTTCCTATGAAACTGTATAAATCCCCCAATGAGCCATACTATTCCAAGTAGTGTAATGGACACTGCATCAAAGGCTCTAGAGATATCTAAATATAGTGCATCTAACTGGCGCCTTTTTTGAAATGCATTAGATATATTATCAATGTGCCTCAATAAATTTTATTCAGTTAACTTAATAAGTAAAGTAAAGTAAACCAATAAGTTAACTGAATGTAAAAATCTTCAGGATGTAAAAATCTTCTACTCTAAGGAGCCAATTTAGCCCAAATCATCTTTTCTAAAATCTTTGCAGAAGGTGATAATATTGAAATTGTGTGGTAATTGGCAATTCTCGCCTTCAATCCACTTTCATAAATAAGTAATTCATGATCAGTCCTCCAAATCTGAGGAACTGTGTGAGTTTGTAAAGAGAAGTTGAAAAACTCTGCGGCGTTAGGTGATATTAGGTCGTGGTAACCTTTGATTAGAAGTGAAGGAATACCATAAGGGCCTGAGGTAAATGAGGAATGCAACCTTCCAATAGCCCAATGCACCTCAGATATCGTTATACTTTTGATATTGAGACTCACCTCACCATCAGGGAAAATCCAAGGATAATTGTTTCCTATGCACCGGGGTGAGCCACTTGCAAGATGTCTAAAATGATCGCCAAATCTCGGGCATTTCTTGGTGGTCAGTGACAAGTTGGCTATCAATGCAAAGAGCCAAACTATAATCACGTTTTTTTGACAATCTGTTGTATTGTGACCAAAAACGTTCAGATGAGTTTTAACTTGCAGCCATGTTGGCCATAAACTGACATTGGTCCCTAATCAACATCTGTTTTACCTGAAATCTGAACCTAGAAAACTGCTGGTATCATGAGTGAGAGGGATAACGTTTATTTCTGCTCTAAACCTGAAAGTCAAAAGCAGAATTTCTGCTCTATCAGCCTAATTACTTCAAAAGTAATCCAGGAGGAATAGTATGAGCGTTGCATCTGTGGATGCTTGACTGGAATACAGTCTGACATAGCTTTCTGGAGGGTCTGGTAGAAAGAGTCAACTATTGCCTCTGGATCCTCTAGAAGTTGTATGTTGACCCACATTGCTGTTTGTAATTGATGTTATAAATGTACATAATGACCTCTGACCCAATTGTAACACCAGTTAGGTTTAAATGAACTGATGTTTGAGCAAACACAGGTGAGCTGAATAATGGATGGCAGGTAGGATGATGGATTTCCAATTTTGAAAGAGGAGGTGCCATCCAATAAAATGGATAAGTCACTGAAGCATAGATGCAGTAAACGCCAATTATGGTTGTAGATCCTATTTAATTTATAAAATGTTGCTTCGAAAACCTTCTTACAGCTTCTATCTTCTATATTCAAAAAACTTCCTGCTCGCCTTCTTTTTTCCGTAAGCTTTCATATAAAGCCTCATCCTTTTGGTGTTTAGCCAGTGCAATGGTCATCCTTGCATACTTCTTTTTCTGTATACACACTGTCTTTGAACCCTGTTCCCCCATCTCCCACCACATATAGAATGCTGCCTTCTTCTGATGAATAGCTGCTTCCACCACCTCATTCCACCAACAAGTCTGTCTACCCTGGTATTAGCCTCCTAATCTATCTGTGCCAAACATAGCCTTTCCACATTGTGTAATCTTCCTGGCCACCCTGTCCCACATGGCATCAACTGAACCTTCCCGATCCCAGTCCTCCTGGCTTATAATCTCCTGCTGGAATTCATGTGCATTTGGTGGTAAATTCCACCACCTAATGACTAGTTCTCCTTTTCATGGATGATTCCTAGCTGCACCCCTCACAAGTACCTCCGTGATTAGTAACTTATGCCCACTTTCCTTTTGGAAATCCTGAATTGGAAGTGCCCAGCAATTAAAAATCTCTGGCCTATGGTGTATCTTGACCATAAAGAAATCAATCTGAGGCCTTCCCTGGAATGACTGAGAGGTGATGAGGTGCTTTTCCCTCTTCTTAAACCACATATTAGCCAATGCAAGGCCATATGCATGTGCTGTATCAAGGACTTTTTGTCCCTCAGCTGTGAGCTGGCCATACCCCCATCCCCCATGGACAGCAACATATCCCTGTCCTTCCTGGCCAACATGGCCATTAAAGTCCCCATACCCTGTCTAATTCTGTTATCTACTGACTGTACCACCTCATTAAAATAGAACCAGAAATCCCTTTTGGTGGCCTCATCACAACCTGCTTAAGGAGCATAAGCACTGATGAGGTGGAGCCCAATACCCTGTCATACTACATTAACTAGAATAATCCTGCTATTCATTGTATGGACTGCTGTGATCCCCTGCTGCAATTTCCAACTCAATACAATACCCACCCCATTAAGTCCCCTCCTCAATACCTATGTATTATAATTAGTATCCCTCCCCTAGTGATCATGATAAGTTCCCCTTCCAATACGTTTCTTGAAGAAAGGCTATGCCTACCCTTCTGTTCTTCAGAGTGTTTACTTATTCCCCTGCTTTTTTCTGTAAAGGTCCCCACATTCCATGTCCCTAACCTTAGCCTAGCTTCCCTACTCTGTGGGAAAGCTCTGGCTGGAGCTCCCCAGCCAGATGTCAAGAACCTGCAGCATCAGTGAATAGGCTACCTGTGAAGGAGTGCCATCCTACCCCACATATGACACTCAAGGATTTTTCTGTTGTTGTCATATGAGCAGAGGTCCCACACTCACATGACAAAACACCCCTCACACTATGCTGCATAAATGCAATCCTAGGACTTCAAATGACAGTAATAATTCTAATTCTAATTCTAATTCACAACACTGCAAGCAGCCTTATTTAGCCAATATGGCAGTGGAGAGACCAACTCTCATTCTTATATATATTACCAAAAAGCTCCCAAAACCCCAGGCTTAAATTTCTGTGATCCTGCTACAACACTAGTAATGGTAGGGTGGCTTTTTATTAGGCCCTCCACCTTATCCTTTCCAAGGCCATTCCATTGTCGAATGGTCCTTGGTAAGAAAGACCAGTAATATGTGTCTGTCTGTGCCCTAATCTCCTTCAATTTATACAAATGATCCTTTCTCCCTTTGTAATTAGCAGGGGACACACATCCCACCAGAGGTCCATCACACCCCAGCAGCAGCAGTCTGATAAACAGACTTATGCTGTGAGATGTTCGCCGCTGGCTTAGTGTTTCCCAACCTAGTTCCCTGATCATGTCAGACACACTATCCCTGTGAGAAAACCTGTGGAATACAATTCTTGCTGCCCTCCTCTGTATCCTTTCAATCTCCCAAGATAATTCCTGCCTGAAGGGAAACCAAATTGGACTACCATACTCCATAATTGGTCGCACCATTGAAATATATGCTGTTTCCCTCACCTCCCTTGTGCTGTCCCGAAGGACCCTACTAATCAGACGGAGGAATTGACCAGCCCTCCCAACTAATTTATTTATATGATCCTTCCAGGTACCTTGGTTATTTAAAATTATTCCAAGATGCTTATGGGTGCCAACTCTCTCAACCCTAACTCCACCAATATAGTAATCAAAGCTAAGTAGCTCCCTAGATCTAGATATTGTAAGAATCCTACACTTTTTCAGATTCAATGGCAGTTCCCATTTTACACACCAATTGTAAATCTTATTGAGATCCTGTTGTAATTGTGTACAGGATGATAACCCCTCATCTAACACCCGGGCAGTACATGTGTCATCTGCAAATAGTTCAAGGAAGGAACTTATGTCAAATCCTATATCATTCACATAGAGAATGTACAACAAAGGACCCAAAACACTTCCCTGAGGTACCCCTGATGTGGCTGGTTTCCATTCAGATGCACTACCCTTGTACATTACCCTCTGTTGCCTATCAAGCAGATATGACCTTACCCACTGAGTAACCTTACTATGTATCCCTAGACTTGACATTTTTGAAATCAGCTTATCATGGGGCACCATGACAAAAGCCTGTTCAAAGTCTAAGAATACAACATCAACCTGCTTTCTGTTGTCTAAAGCCCTTTGAATATAATCCATCAAGCAAGCCATTTGGGTGTCACATGACCTCCCTTTCCTAAATCCATGCTGATTGTTGCTAAGGATGCCATTCTTTTCCAGATATCCCATAATAGAGGAGAATATGATGTGTTCTAAAACCTTGGATACAGCACTCGTTAATGAAACTGGTCTATAGCACTTAGGGTCTGCTGTGTCTCCTGACTTGAAAATTGGCACCACATTAGCCAGTTTCCATGATGATGGAACAATACCCATGTCTAATGACTTTCTAAATATTTCCACCAGGTATACTAATACTAATAAAACTATTAAATAATTATAATAATGATAATAATAATACAAATAATAATATTAAGTATTAAAGATAACAATTATAGATATTAATCAAAATGAATAAATAAATAATTTATGTTGTGGGGTGTGTGTGTTTGATGCAGCAAATGCAGCATGGTTGCTACCAAAGCAGATGAAAGGAGTGGTAGAAAAACTCATACAAGGCTAGGCTTAAATGCCCAACCTTGCAATAAGTTCCTCTCCCACTAAACAACAACCTCACACACAGCCTTACTTTCTGCTGGAACATTGGGGTTAATACTACCTTGAAAAAGGCGGTTTTCAAAATGTGATATTTTCTTTCCTATACAACGTTGAACTGCAAATTTTTGCAAGGATATAGGGAATGAGGTACTCCAATCATGTGCAAAACAGGATGGCTATGGGATTAATAAAAATTGAGATATAGCAAAAAGAAAAATTGAGTTTTTAAATTGAAATCAATGAGAAAACACACTTTGTGCATTATTTTCTTTCCTATACATAAAAGAATCATAACATTTATCCATAATGTTGGAATTGTGGTACTTCAATAATGTGCAAAACGGCATGGCTACAGCTCTATAATAGAAATTAAGGTATAGCAAAATGAACAATGCAGTTTTTACAATGATATTAATTGAAAAACATCGTTTGCACATATTTTCCCTCCTATACAACATAAAACTGAAAATTTTTGCAAGAATGTAGGGAATAAAGTACTCCAATCATTTGCAAAACGGAATGGCTGTAGCTTTTAAAGAAATTGAGATATAGCAATAAGAAAAATTTGGTTTTCACATTGAAATCAATAGAAAAGAACACATTGTGCGATATTTTCTTTCTTATACATAATAGAATCATAACTTTTATTGAGAATGTTGGGAATGTGGTACTTCAATCATGTGCAAAAAAGCATGACTGTAGCTTTAATAGAAATCGAGATATAACAAGAAGAAAAATGGAGTTTTTACAATGAAATCAATGGAAAAACACACCTTGGGTGATATTTTCTATCCAATGCAACATAGAACTATAAATTTTTGTGAGATTGTAGGGAAAAAGGGTACTCTAATCATGTGTAAAAAAGCATGGCTGTAGCTATAATAGAAATTGAGATATAGTAAAAGAAAAATGAAGTTTCTAAATTGAAATCAATGGGAAATCACACTTTGTGCAACATTTTCCCTCCTATACAAAACAGAAATGTAAAATTTTGCAAGAATGCAAGGAATGAGGTACTCCAATCATGTGCAAAACGGTATGGGTGCAGCTTTAATAGAAATTGAGATATATGAAAAAGAAATATGAAGTTTTTACATTGAAAGCAAAAAGACAACATACAAATGTAAATTTTTGCAAGAATGTAGGGAATAAAGTACTCCAATCATGTGCAAAACGGCATGGCTGTAGCTTTACTAGAAATGAGGTATAGCAAAAAAAAAAGTTTTTCCATCGAAATCAATGGAAAATCTCACATTGTGCGATATTTTCTTTCCTATACATAATAAAATCATAACTTTTATCCAGAATGTTTTGATTGTCATACTCCAATCATGTGCAAAATGGCATAGCTATAGCTTTAAACTAAATTAGATATAGCAAAGTTCTACATTGAAATAAATAGGGAAATCACACTGTGCAATATTTTCTCTTCTATACAAAATAGAACTGTAAATTTTTGCGTTAATGTAGGGAATGAGGTACTGCAATCATGTGCAAAATGGCACATCTATAGCTTTAATAGAAATTGAGATATTGCAAAAAGAAAAATGGAGTTTTCATATTGAAATCAATGGGAAAACACACTTTTTGCCACATATTCTCTCCTATACCACACTGAAATGTAAATTTAAGTGAGAATATTGAAATTGAAGTACTCCAATCATGTTTAAAACGTCATGGCTGTAGATTAAAATTGAAATATAGCAAAAATAGAATTGGAGATTTTACATTGAAATCATTAGGAAAGCACACTTTGTGTAATATTTTCTCTCCTATAACACATAGAACTGTATTTTTTGCAAGAAAGTAGGGAATGAGGTAATTAAATTATGTGTAAAAAGGCATTGCTGTAGCTTTAATAGAAATTGAAATATAGCAAAAAGAATAGTGGAGTTTTTCCATTTAATAAAATAAGAAAACACACTTTGTGCGATATTTTCTCTCCTATACAACATCAAACTATAATTTTTTTGTGAATATGTAGGGAGTGACATACTTCAATCGGGTGCAAAACGGCATGGCTGTAGCTTTAATAGAAATTGAGGTATTTCAAAAATAAAAACTGGAGTTTTTACATTGAAATCAATAGGAAAAACACTTTGCTTCATACTTTCTCTCCTATACAACAGAGAAGAATAAATTTTTTCAAGAATGTAGGGAATGAGGTACTCCAATCTTTTGCAATACGGCATGCCTTTAGCATTAAAAGAATTTGAAATATAGCATAAATAAATATAGCATTTTCTATTGAAATCAATGGGAAAACACACTTTCTGTGATATTTTCTTTCTTATACCTAATAGAACTAGAAATATTAGACAGAATGTTGGGAATGTGGTACTCCAAACATATGCAAAATGGCATAGCTGTAGCTTTAAAAGAAATTGAGATATTTCAAAATGAAAAATGAAGTATTTCCAATGAAATCAATGGGAAAACGCATTTCGTGCATTTTGTTTGCCATACATGATAGAACTGCAAATTTTGGGCTAAATGTAGGGAATGTGGTACACCAATCATATGCAAAACGGGACGACTGCAGCTATAGTAGAAATTTAGATATAGCAAAAAGAAAAATTAAGTTTTTAAATGGAAATAAATAGCTAAACACTTTTTGTGTGATATTTGGTATCCTATACAATATAGAAAAGTAAATTTTTGTGAGAATGTAGGAAATGAGGTACTCCAATCATGTGTAAAACGGCATGGCTGTAGCTTTAATAGAAATTGATATATTGCAAAAAAATGCAGTTTTTTTATTGAAGTCAATTGGGAAAACCCACTTCATAGAACTGCAAGTTTTGGCCAGAAGGGAGGGAATGTGATACTCCAATCATGTGCAAAACGGTATGGCTGCAGCTTTAATAGTAAATGAAAACTTGAAAAAAAATGACGTTTTTACATTTAAATTATTAAGAAAACATACATTGTGTGATATTTTCTCTCCTATACAACATAGAACAGTAAATTTTTGCGAGAATGTAAAGAATGAGGTGCTCCAATCATGTGCAAAACAGCATGGCTGTAGCTTTAACAGGAATTGAGATATAGCATGAAGATAAATGGAGTTTCTTACATTGCGATCAATGGGAAAACACACTTTGGGCAATATTTCTCTCCTATACAACGTAGAACTGTAAATTTTTGTGAGAATGTAGGGAATGAGGTATTCAAATCACCTGCAAAACAGCGTGACTGTAGCTTTAAAAAATTTGAAATTTAGCAAAAAGAAAAATGGAGATTTTACATTGAAATCAATGAAAAAAAAACTTTGTGTGATATTTTCTTTCCTATACATAATGGAAAAAAAATTTTGACAGAATGTAGGAAATCTGGTTCTACAATCACGTGAAAAACGGCATTGCGGTGGCATTAATAGAAATAGAGATAAAGCAAAAAGAAAAATGAAGTTTTTCCATTGAAATCAATGGGAAAATGCACTTTGTGCGACATTTTCTCTGCTACACAACATAGAACTGTAAATTTTTGTGAGTAAGTAGGGAATGAGTTACTCCAATCATGGGCAACACGGCATGCCTGTAGCTTTAACAGAAATTGAGATGTAGGAAAAACAAAATTGGTGTTTTTATATTGAAATCTGTAGGAAAACACACTTTGTGCGATATTTTCTCTCCTATACAACATAGAACTTTAAATTTTTGCAAGAATGAAGGGAATGAGGCCCTCCAATCATGTGCAAAATGACATTGCTGTAGCTTTAACAGAAATGGAGATATAGAAAAAAGAATAATGAAGTTTTTACATTTAAATAAATAAGAAAACACAATTTTTGCGATATTTACTCTCCTATACAAAATAGAACTGGAAATATTAGCAAGAATGTAGGGATTGAGGTACTCCTATCATGGGGAAACTGGCATTGCTGTAGCTTTAAAAGAAATTGAGATATGGCAAAAAGAAAAATGAAGTTTTTACATTCAAATCAATAGGAAAACGCACTTTGTGTTTTTTGTCTCCTATTCATGATAAAACTGCAAATTTTGGCTATAATATAGGGAATGTGGTAGTTCAATCATGTGCAAAACGGCATGGCTACAGCTTTAATAGAAATTGAGATATAGCAAATCCAAAAATGGAGTTTTTACATTTAAATGTTTTTACATTTAAAGTTTTTACATTTAAAGTTTTTACATAAAAACATTTACATTACTACATAACACTGTAAATTTTTGGAAGACTGCAGGGAATAAGGTACTCCCATCATATGCAAAGCGACATGGCTGAAGCTGTATTAGAAACTAAGATAAATACCAAAATGAAAAAGGATTTTTTACATGGGAAAACACACTTTGTACCATATTTTCTCTCCTATACAACATTTTTGCTCCTAAACTCCATCACCAAGTTGACCTAGTACATTGGTGATGGCATCAGGTGGCAAAACGATCTTAAAAACAGGTAGGACATCCCTGAAGGTAACACCTACGGCTCTCAAGGGCAAGAAGGAAATAATGCAGCAGGATGGTGTAAAAGTTATTCCAGAATTGCATGGGAAGCTGGCTAAAGAAAAGGAAGCATAGAATTGCAATATGCTTGTCTCTATGCAACAGGGTTTTACTTTTGAGGGGTTGGCTCAGGTCAGTGATGGGGGTGCTGTGGTTCTGCAACACCCTTTACCTGGTAAATCTGTCATTATTATTAGGGTCAGAGATTTAAGGGGTGTTGACACTTGGGCACTACAAGAAGGGTAAGATAGAGAATGTGTTAGTGTTGCATCTCTCCCTGATGCCAGACTAATGGACATAAGGGATAGGATTGGCAGTATATTGAAAGGGGAAAAGATAGTTTGTATGACAGTTTTACAACTAGCGTCAAATGACATAACCTTGGATAAACCTGCTATTGAAGTTTTTCAGAGAATTATTGATATAGCTAAGGAGGTTATTAGATTGAGACCTAAGGCTACAGTAATGGTGTTTCCTATTATTGAGGGAATTGATAAAGGAAGACTAACTACAGCTAAGGCAAAAAGGATAAATGATAGGTTATTCTCAGAAAGTAGAGCTATTGGGGCAAAACCACTGGATTATAGGGCTTGTCTCTCAATTTCCAGCAAAGGTTTGCTATGGATGGATTTCATTTCAATGCAAAGGCTGCTATGAGGAGAGGTACAAAATTTAATGACTTTATTGCTGATTTTTTAGGAAAGGTACCAGGTCATCTCATTTCAGGCTAAAACACAATTCTCATAGGAAAGGGCTACTAGGTAGTAATAAGGAAGGGGTAGGTAGGCTTCCAGCAGTAACTAACCCATTGACTTTGCTTGTGGTTAACTGCAGAAGCATAGTAAATAAAGTTGTTGAGTTCAATGCCCTGGCTGCAACATCAGATGCCAATATCATAATTGGTACTGAATCATGTTTGAGGGGAGATGTTAAATCAGCAGAGATTTTTGCAGACAAGTATATAGTTTACAGAAAAGATAGGGAAATAGGTAAAGGGGGTGGATTCTTATTGGCCATAGATAAATCCCTGGGAAGCCATAGGGAATTGATTTATAAAGAAGATTGTAAAATGCAATTTTTTCATGTTGCTGAATCTTGTGGTGGTGGGATTTATGTTGTCAAATTCTATCGTCCTACTGGTGATGATCCACAACCACTGATCAGACTATCACAATCGCTGGAGCATCTGCATCAAAGAAAAAAGGTCCCAATGAGAATTCTTGGTGGGGACTTCAATTTACCAGGGTTGGATGGGTAGTATGCAGCCCAATACAAATTCAAGTTTTTCAGGGGATCTAAAACTCTGTTTTGATCAAATGTACTGTATTGTATTGCAACAGATTGTGATCATGCCTACACACAAGAAAAGGGGAATTTGAGATTTAGTATTCACAAATGTGCCCAACTCTATAAATAATGTAGAGTGTATTGAAGGAATTAGTGATCATGCAGTGGTTAAGGTGGAGATAGTGAAAAGGTTACCTAGATGGGTGGCAGGAAGGAGGGTGGCATACCAATATAATAAGGCTAATTGGGAGAATTTCAAGTCTAATCTGCGATGTGAATTAAATGATTTTTAAACCATTGCTAATACCTGTGGCGTTGAGGAATCTTGGAGAAGATTCCTAGCCCTATTAGAAGAAGGTACACAACTAGCTCTCCCCACCAAGATTATAAGGAAAACTCTTTTCCAGAACGGTATACTAAAGAGGTGAAGGTAGCTTTGTGAAACAAGCGAACGGCTAAGAATGCACTTAGGAGAGGGAGGGACGTCAATAGTGAGGCGGTCTAGAAGGAAGCTTGCAAAATGGTTAAAGGGTTCATGAATGAAGCTTACAAGAACTTTCATGAGAACATTTTGGGCGATAGGCTTAGAAAAAATTCAAAGGCATTCTGGGGATATATAAATAGGTGTAGGAAGGAGAAAGATATGGATACAGTGGTTAAGGATGGGTCAGAAAATTTAGTCAAGGATAGTCTCATGATTGCCAACGTTTTCAATAATACATTTGCAAATGCTTTGCAACCAGTAGAAATAGCTCCAAGACAGAATTTGTTAGGGATTTGTGAAGAGGAATGGATGTATGAGCAGCTAATGAGTAAATTACCAATATATAAGGCCATGGGCCCTTATGGAGTTTCACCATTTATTCTGCAACGGCATTCTGGAATTATTAGCTGTTACTTGGTAGAAATTTTTACAAAGTCATTAGCCACAAGAATTGTTCCAGCATCGTGGAATCTGGGAAATGTGTTGCCCATTTTCAAGTCTCGTTCAAGTCTAAGTGCTATAGACCAGTTTCCTTAACAAGTGATGTATCCAAGATATTTGAGCACATCTTATTCTCATCTATAATTGGGTTCCTGGAAAGGAATCTCTCCAATGCATGAATGAACTGTACATTTTAGTGAACTGTAGGGATGTGGAACTCCAATCATGTGCCAAACGTGATGGCTGTATTTTTATTAGAAATTGAGATATAGCAAAATAAAAAATTAAGTCTTTCCATTGAAATCAATTAGAAAACGCATTTTGTGCAATATATTCTTTTCTATACATAAAAGGACCATATTTTTTGCAGAATGTTGGGAATGTGGCACTCCAAGCATGTGAAAAACAGCATGGCTTTAACTTTAATGGAAATGGAGATATAGCAAAAAGAAAAATGAAGTTTCTAAAGCACACCCACGTCAATACCAACATGAGGGGTTTGTAAAGAACGTTGGGTGCTGCAAATTAACCCTCTTCCTCCTCCTTTCAACTACCTCTTCATCTCCCACAGGCAGCCTCCTAAGGGGTTGACCTGTTATTGCTGCCGGGCTTACACCCCAACCCACAAACTAATCAAATCAAATCCTGTAATAGAAATGGTACATTTGGCCAGAATGTAGGGAATGTAGAGCTGCAATCACGTGCAAAATAGCTTAGCTGTAGCTTTAATAGAAATTGAGATACATTTTTTTTCATAATGTAGGGAATATGGTGCTGCAATCATGTAAATAACGGCATGGCTGTAGATTTCATAGAAATTGAGAAATAGGAGTATGAAATATCAAGTTTTTCTATTGAAATCAAGGGGAATACAGACTTAGGGCGTTTTTTCTCTCATAAACATGATAGAATTGTAAATTTTCGCCAGAATGTAGAGACTGTGGTGCTCCATATATTTGCAAAATGGAATGGCTATAGCTTAAATAGAAATTCAGATGTAGGAAAAAGAAAAAATGAAGTTTTTCCTTTGAAATCAATTAGAAAACACACATTGTGCAATATTTTCTTTTCTATACGTAATAGAACAATAAATTTTTCCCTGAACGGTAGGAATGTGGTAGTTCAATCATGTGTAAAAAGGCATGGCTGTAACTTAAAAAGAAATTGATATATAGCAAAAAGAAAAATTGAGTTTTTCCATTCAAATCAATGGGAAAAAAATCTTTGTGCGTTTTATCTCTTAAACGTAATAGAACTTTAAATATTGGCCAGAATGTCTAGAATGTGTTACTCCAATTACGTGCAAAACAACATGCCTGTAGTTTTAATATAATTTGAAATATTGCAATAAGAAAATGAAGAATATATTCTTTCCTATAGATAACAGGACCATACGTTTTCGCCAGAATGTTGGGAAAGTGGTACTCCAATCATGTGCAATAACGTTTTGTAGCTTTCATAGAATTTCAGATATACCCAAAGGAAAAATGAAGTTTTTCCATTGAATTCAATTGCAAAACGCACTTTGTTTGATATTTTCTCTCCTATATAACAATAGAACTGTAAATTTTTGCCAGAATGTAGGGAATGCGGTACTCCAGTCATGTGCAAAATGGAATGGCTGTAGCTTTAATAAAAATTAAGATATAGGAAAAAGAAAATGAAGTTTTTCCATTGAAATTAAATTCTTACATTTCATCATGTGACCTCTACTATAACGGATAGATCCCTCATGAAGTGGATTGGTGGGGTGTAAAAGGGGAAAAGCTTAAACATGAATTTCCCACGTTTCTAATCGAAATTCAGTAATTCGTTTCCATGATTTTGATACAGTAGCTAGTTCTAGAAAAGCGAACCACAATTGCACTCTGGGTATGAACATAGCAAAAAATTTTAAAATGCTAATGTAAAATAAATTTAGAGAAAATGATCTTAAATAAGTTAGAATATCAAGAAAAAACGGAATAAAAATGAAATGCTAATATCTTAATACAGTAATAAGAATTCTGGCATCGAAACACCTATGAAAATATATATCAATAAAAACGTACTATAACCCAACAACCCAACCCACACAGCACCAGATTGTTTCATCCCTATTTCAATACGTTGCTTAGAAAAGATTTAACTTTTATTTTTAAAATATAAAGGGGTTTAGATAAATCATCAATACCCAGTGTGAGACTATTAAAGTCATGTTGAGTCTGATATATTGTGTCCCTCAAGTCTCCTGCAACAGCAAAAATTGCCGTTGATGTGATCCATGACTTGGACCTCATACACAATCAGTTAAGTAAATGTGGGCAATTTATTTTGTTATCCCTTAGGCAGTAAATCCAAACAATCCTTGAATATATAATAAGATTTCTGAGTGAAAGAACCTTCATTTGAGGGACATTCATAGATTTTGTTATGTGCCTATCTTGAGCTGGATCAATGTCTAATGCTTTGTCATGTAACTTGACCAATTTCAAAAGAAAGGAATGGTCATGTGTAGACCAACACATAAGCCCATATGTTATGATTGGTTTAATCAGCCAACCAAATAACCAGGACTGAAGTCCTAGAAATAAATTCATACCCCTAATATTCTGCACAGCAGCATAGATCCTTTTTATGTTTAAATATAACTGCTGAAGATTTAGCTGATAGGTTAATTTTGTATCTAAAACTATGCCCAAATTACTAATCATCTGTATACGTGTAACATGTACCCCATTCAAGAATGAATAGGGGTGTAGTATAGGGGATCATGTCCAGTGAAAAGTTGTAATTGCAGATTTGTTATAATTTAATGACAGGTTATTTGACTATAGCCATTGTTCAACTACTCAGATGGAATCATTTAGCACACTGTCCTTATTTACATTAATAACCTGTTAGATAGCTTCGGGTGTTCAGCAAATGCCAAAGGAATGACCTGAGAGCTAAGTTGGCCAAAAAGATCATTAATGGAAATATTAAATACTAATAAGCTTATGGTATAGCTCTGAGGAATACCCATCACTTGTTGGTAATGATTCTGGCTGAAACCACCCTCAATTTTAACATGGTTGTAACGTTTTGCTAAATAATGTCCTATGAAACTGTGTAAATCCCCTGATAAGCCATACTATTCCAATTTCTTCAACAGAAGTGTATTCAACACTGTATCAAAGGCTCTAGAGATATCTAAATACAGTGCATCTAACTGGCGCCATTTTTGAAATGCATTAGCTATATTGTCAATGTGCATCAATAAATTTGATTTACTTGACTTATTGGCTTGAAAACCATTTCGGGCAGGGTGTAAAAATCTTCTACTCTATGGAACCAATTTAGCCCAAATCATGGTTTTTAAAATCTTTTCAAAAGGTGATAAAATTGAAATTGGGTGGTAATTGGCCATACTCGTCCTCAATCCACTTTCATAAATAGGTAATTCATGAACAGTCCCCCAAATCTGAGGAACTGTATGAGTTTGTAAAGAGAAGTTAAAAAACTCTGCTAGGATAGGTGATATTAGGAATACCATCAGGACCTAACGTAAATGAGGAGTGCAACCTTTCAATAGCCTAATGCACCTCAGATATGGATATACTGTTTATATTGAGATTCATCTCACTATCAGGTAAAATCCAAGGATAATTGTTTCCTAGGCACTGGGGTGAGCCACTTCTGGCAAGTTGACCAAAACAATCACAAATTCTCAGCCATTTCTTGGCGGTCAGTGACAAAATGGCCATCAATGCACAGAGCCAAAATATAATCACGTTGCCTTGACAATCTGTTGTATTGTTAGCAAAAATGATTAGATTAGTTATGGCTCACAGCCATGTTGGGCATCAACTGACTTTGATCCCTAATCAACATTGGTTTTACCAGAGCTCTGATCCTATAAAACTGCTGGTATCTTGAAGGAGAGGGATAAAGTCTATTTCTGCTCTAAAGGCAGCATTTAAGCTTAATCAGCTTAATTACTTGAAAACTAAACCAGGAGGGATAGTATGAGCGTTTCATCTGTGGATGCTTGACTGGAATACAGTCTGACATAGCTTTCTTTAGGGTCTGGTAGAAAGAGTCAACTCTTGCCGCAGGATCCTCTAAAAGTTGTAGGTTGACCCAAATTGCTGTTTGCAATTGAAGTTATAAATGCACATAATTACCTCTGACCCAATTGTAACACCAGCAAGATTTAAATGAACTGATGTTTGAGCAATCCTAGGTGAGCTGAAGATAGAGATGCAAGGTAGAATGATGGCCATCCAATTTTGAAAGAGGAGGTGCCTCCTCCAATAACGCTGATAAGTCACTGAAGCATTGATCCAGCAAACGCCATTTATGGTTGTAGATTCTACTTAATTGATGAAATGACACCTGCCAAGGAAATAAAGGCAGTAGCTTTGCTCCTGTGGGTTGAGCCTAAATAAATGGGAATGGGAGAGGTCCAGTCAATCAATAGGACATTGAAGTACCCCCAAAACAGTGACTTAAGAGCAAGAGGCCAAATTTGTTGTTAAAGCTTCAATGGATGCTTTGAATTCAGCAACTGTCAGAGCAGGGGAAAATAACTGATTGAGTGTGTGATTGCCTTTACATTTGGCATCAATATTGATATACCCAGCCCATGGTGAGGCATACTCAGCTGTTCATTGACATAAGGCTTCTCCCCAACAGTATTCATGTTGACTGCTATCAACAATCCACTTCCAAAATAAGAAGCTAGCTCCTCCTTTTTGAAAACCTGGAAAGTTGGTGGAAAGTAATCGGAAGAGTTTATCTCCTCAGAGAATCAGGTTTCTGTCAGGACAATAACATTATATGTTTCAACAAATATGTTTGTCAGAAATGAGTAACATTTAGATTGAAGGCTCCAGACATTCTAATAATACATATTCATATTGAGATTTGTGATGGGGCTTACCTCTCCCCCTCTATAATGCTATTACTATTTGTAAGGGATGAAGTAGGGCTTTACATAATAAGATGATCCTTCACAAGTTGTCATGAACCTTACCCACAAAGTGCTTAACCAGCAAATTAGTAGGCCACAACTCAGGTGCAAAAATGAATTAGGTATCACATTCTAAAGTGCAATAAGGAAAGAAAAATATGTGCTAAATTTAGTATTTAATTGTATAATCTGCTTGTACTGCCCTCCTTTATAATCTTTCAAATGCTCCAAAAAGGATTGCCAAGTTAAATTAGGGTTTAAACGCATAACAAAAGTTTTAATTGCTTCAGTTTTAGGAGGTGCTTCAAGATAAGGAAATGCACCCAACCATGAAATCACTTAGACTATGGAGTGACACTTGGTAGCACACAAATAACCTCGGCTTTTATGATGAATATGGGCTGGCCCTGCACTCTCAACCTCACTGCCAGCCTTAAACTGTACAGTGGATGACTGATGGTCCTGAGGATTTGAGATCTTAGGATGACCAGCTGAAGCCACTTTAGCATAGGATTTTTCAAACTTAGTGTTAGTACCCTTTTCTGGTGTAACCCCCAACAGTTTAGAAATATAAGACCATAGCCACTTCCATTTTTGGACCACCATCTCATTTGATGCCACCTACTCACATAGAATATTGGTAAGTACAAAGGCAGGCTTCAAACTCTCAGTGATCACCTTGGTTATTGTGATAGATAGTGAGGATTTAAGGATTTGGATCCAAATCCAGTGAAAATGAGTGCCCTGCTTTAACAGGAGTATTTTCCCCACAGAATAATTGGCAACCCTTAGATTTAAAACTAGCTGTCATTAGCTGAGCCTAATTGGGCGTTGCATTTAGAAAATCAGTATGTGACTTCTTCAAGCAAATTATACATTTAATAGTTGAGTTAAGTGGATGGATGTCTTTCCTACAAACTAAACACAACACTTGAGGCGCCATCATGTTGATAAAAGCCAACAGGGCCTCCACACTCCTCTTTCCCATTAGCAGATGGTGATGACAAAAATAGAAGATGACTACACTGCCACTTTGCTTAAAAATATGTCATAAGCCTACTTGCAAGTACCTGGCCTCAGATGGCTGTCAGTCAGCCCAGCCATAGGCCAGACCTGCCAAAACACAGTAACCAATATCTAAGCTAAATACTTATAATAAAAAAATGTAACCTATGAATTAACAAAATTTTTTAAAAACGCTTAGAAGGAAGAACAATCTGACACACAACTAACCAACCTAGCAGTGCTGCCAAGTGATCAAAAAATAAACACACTTTGTGTGATACTTTCTCTCCTATACATAATGCAACCAGAAATTTTTGCCAGAATTTTGAAAATGTGCAATATTGCGTGGCTGTAGCTTTAATAGAAATTGAGATATAGCAAAAATAATACAGAAGGTTTTCCATTGAAATAAATGGGAACACACACTTTTTGTGATAATTTCTCTCCTATATATAATAGAAATAAATTTTTGCTAGAATGTTAGAATGGTGCAATTTAATCTCGTGCAAAATGGCATTGCTGTAGCATTAACAGAAATTGACATATAGCAAAACAAAAAATCAAGATTTTCCAATAAAAATCAATAGAAAAACACACTTTCTGGGCTATTTTCCCTCCTCTACATGATGGAATTGTAAATTTTGGCCACTATGTAGAGAGTGAGGTACTACAATCATGTGCAATATGGCATTGCTGTAGCTTTAATAGAAATTGAGATATAGAAAAAGGAAAAATGAAGTTTTTTTATTGAAATCAATGATAAAAACACTTTGTGCGATACTTTCTCTCCTATACATGATATAATATTGAATTTTGGCCAGAACGTAGAGAATGTGGTACTCCAATCATGTGCAAAACGGCATGGCTGTAGCATTAAAAAAATTGATATAGCAAAAGGAAAAATGAAGCTTTTCTATTGAAATAAATAGGAAAACAAACACTGTGTCCTTTCTCTCCAATATTTATCAGAACTGTAAATATTAGCTGAAATGTAGGGAATGTGGCACTCCAATCATGTGAAAAACGACATGGCTGTAGCTTTAATAGAAATTGAGATATAGCAAAATGAAAAATCAAGTTCTTACTTTGAAATCAAAGGAAAAACACACTTTGTGCATTTTCTCTTCTATACATGATAGAATTGAGAATTTAAGATAGAATGTAAGAATTTGTGGTATTGCAACAATGTGCAAAACGGCATGGCTATAACTTTTATAGAAATTGAGATATAGCCATGCCAGTTCTATTTTATATTTAGGAGAGAAGATACAGCCATGCCATTTTACACATGATTAGAGAACCACATTCCCTGCATTCTGGCGAAAATCTACAGTTCTATTTCATATAGGAAATAAAATATGGCACAAAGTCTGTTTTCTCCCAGATTTTAATTGAAAAACTTCATTCTTTTTTCCCCTATATCACAATTTCTGTTACAGCTGCAGCCATGCCACTTGGCACATGATTGGAATATCACATTCCCGACATTTTGGCAAAAATTTATGGTTCTATTATTTATAGGAAAGAAAATATCACAAAATAAATTTGGGTTCCTATTAATTTCAATGAAATATTTCAACTTCCATTAAAGCTACAGAAATGCCGTTTAGTATGTGAGTGGAGTACCACATCCTCAACATTCTGGGAAATATTTACTGTTCTGTTTTGTATAGGAGGGAAAATATCGCCCAATGTGTGTTTTCCCATTCACTTCAATGGAAAAACTTCTTTTTGCTATATCTCAGTATCTATTAAAGCTACAGCCAAGGCGTATTGCATGGGATTGTAGTACCACATTTCCTACATTCTGTAGAAAATTTACAGTTCTATCATGTGTAGGAGTAAAAACGCAATAAGTGTGTTTTCCCAGTAAATACCATGGAAAAACCTCATTTGTCTTTCTGCTATATCTCAATTTGTATTAAAGCTACAGCCATTCCATTTTGAACATCATTGGAGAAAAAATTCCCTACATTCTTGTAAAAATGCCAGAAGTGTGATTTAACATTGATTTTAATGGAAAATCTTCATTTTTCTTTTTGCTTTTTCTCCATACCTATTAACGCTACAGCCAAGCCAATTTGCACACGATTGGAGTAGCACGTTCCCAATATAAATGGCAAAACTTTACTGTTCTATTTTATATAGGAAATCAATTATTGCACACAGTTTTTTTTTAAATTCATTTCAATGACAAAACTTCATTTTTCTTTTTGCTGTATCTGAATTTCTATTAAATCTACAGCCATGCCATTTTGCTCATGATTGGAGTACTATTATATTATACTGTTATATTTTATTTAGGAGAGAAAATGTTGAACAATGTGTATTTCTCATTGATTTCAATAAAATAACTTCATTTTTTTCTTCTATATCTCAATTTCTATTAAAGTGACAGCTATTCCAATTTGCAGATGATAGGAGTACCACATTCCAAACGTTCTGGCAAAAATTTACTGCTCTATTTTGTGTAGGGGAGAAAATATCACACAAAGTGTGTTTTCCCATTGATTTAAGAAAGAAAACTTAATTTTTCATTGATCTATATCTCAATTTCTATTAAAGCTACAACAATGCTGCTTTGCAGATGATTGGAGTACCAAATTCCCTACATTCTATCCAAAACTTACAGTTCTACCTTGTATAGAGAAATCGCACAAAGTAAGTTTTCTGATTGTCTTAAATGGAAAAACTTCATTTTTCTTTTTGTAATATCTCAAGTTGTATTATGGCTATGGCCATGCCGCTTTTCAAATAATTGGAGTACCACATTCCCTATATTTTATTTAAAAATTGCCAGTTCTATCATGTATAGGAGAGAAAACGCACAATGTGTGTTTTTCTATTGATTTCATTGGAAAAATTTTATTTCTCTTCCTGATGTATTACAATTTCTATTAAAGGTATGGCCTTGCAATTTTGCATATGATTGGAATACCACATTCCCAACATTCTGGCAAAAATCTGCAGTTCTATTTTTTATAGGAGAGAAATATTGCACAAAGTGTGTTTTCATATTGCTTTGAATGGAAAAACTTCAATTTTTTTTGTTATATCTCAATCTCTATTATAGTTAGAGCCATGCCGTTTTGCACATGCTTCGAACACCACATTTTTAACATTCTGTGAAAAATTTATGGTTCTATTATGGATAAGAGAAAAAGAAAAATTTTCAGAATGTGTTTTTTTATTGATGTCCATGGAAAAACTTCATTTTTCTTTTTGCCAGAACTAAATTTCTATTAAAGCTACAGCCAGTACATTGTACATGATTGAAGTACCACTTTAACTACATTCTTTCAAAAATTTATGGTTCTATTATGTATAGGAAATACAATATTGCACAGATTGTGTTTTCCCATAGATTTCAAAGGAAAAAATTCCTTTCTTTTTGCAATACCTTAATTTCTATTAAAGCTACAGTTGTGCCGTTTTGAAAAATATTTAAATACCACACCTGCTAAATTCTGGCAAAAATTTGCAGTTCTATCTTGCATAGGAGAGAAAATTTTTTTCCCACTAATTTGTATAAAAAAACTTCTTTTTTCTTTTTGCTATATGCTATTTTGTGAATTATTGAAGCTCATCTTTCCCTACATTCTGTCCAAAATTTGCAGTTCTACGTTGTATAGGAAAGAAAACTCACAAAGTGTGTTTTCCCATCAATTTTAATGGAAAAACTTCATTCCTTTTTCTTTATCTCAATTTTTTTAAAGTTACAGCCATGCCGTTTTGCATAGTAATGAAGTACCACATTCTTGGAAAAAATTTTCAGTTCTGTTTTAAAAAGGAGGGAAAATATTGCAAAAAGTGTGTGATCCCATTGACTTCAAGGAAATTTCTTTTCCCTATATCTGAACCCCATACCCTACATTCTGTCCAAAATTTACAGTTCAATCATGTATAGCAGAGAATATGCATAAAATGTGTTTACCTGTTGATTTCAAGGGAAAACTTGTTTACCTGTTGATCTCAACTTCTATTAAAGCTATACCCATGTCGTTTTGCACGTGATTTGTGTACCACATTTCTTACATTTTGCCGAAAATATGCAGTTCTATCATGTATAGGAGATAAAACGCACAAAAGTGTTTTCCCATTGATATCAATGAAAAAAACTTCATTTCTTTTCTATATCTGAATTTCTATTAAAGCTTCAGCCATGCTATTTTGCACATAATTGCAGTACCACATTCCATACATTGTAGCCAAAATTTACAGTTCTATCATGTATAGAAGAGAAAGCACATGGAGTGATTTACCATTGATTACAATAGAAAAACTCCATTTTTCTTTTTGTTACATCGCAATTTTTAATAAAGCTACAGCCATGCCATTTTTCACATGTTTTAGTACCAAATTTTCTATATTCTGGCAAAAATTTACAGTTCTACAATGTAAAGAAGAGAAAATATCCATCAGTCTGTTTTTCCATTGATTTACATGGAAAAACTTCATTTTTGTACAATATTTCAATTTCTATAAAAACTACAGCTCATATTTGCACATAATTGGAGCACCACATTCCCTACACTCTGGCGAAAAATTGCAGATCAACGATTTATAGGTAAGATAAAATTTTACCCAAAGTGGTTTTTGCCATTCATTTTAATAGAATAACTCTATTTTTCAATTTTCTATATCGCAATTTCTATTAGAGCAACATACATTCTATACAAAATTTACTGTTCTATTTTGTATATGAAAGAAAATACCGCACAAAGTGTGTTATTAGATTGATTTCAATGGAAAAGCTTCGATTTTCTTTTGTGTATATCTCAATTTCTATTAAAGCTATAGCCATGCCGTTTTGCAAAGGATTTGAGAACCACATTACCTACACTTTGGCAAAAATTTTCATTTCTATTTTACATAGGCAATAAAATATCAAACAAAGCATGTTTTTCCATTGATTACAAAGGAAAATCTACATTTTTCTTTTTTACAATATTTCAATTTCTATTAAAGCTACAGCCATGCCGTTTTGAACATGATTGGAGTACCACATTCCCTACATTCGGGTCAAAAGTTATAATTCTATCATGTATAGGAGAAAAAATAATGCATAAAGTGTTGTTTCCCATTGACATAATTAGGAAAACTTGATTTTTCGTTTTCCAATATCTGAATTTTTATTAAAGCAACAGCAATGCCATTTTTCATGTGAGTGGAGTACCATATTCTCTACATTGCAGCAAAAATTTACAGTTTTTTCAAATAGGGGAGAAAATCTCACACAACGTGTGTTTCTTATTGAATTCAACGGTGGTACTCCACTCACTGTGGCATGGCTGCAGTTGTAAAAGAAATTGAGATATAGAAAAAAAAATTATGGTTTTCCATTGAAATAATTCATCTTATTTATGATAGAACTTTAAATTTCGTACTGAATGTAGTGAATGTTGTACTCCAATCATGTGCAAAACGGCATAGCTATAGCTTTAATAGAAATATAGATATAGCAAAAAAAAATGTAGTTTTTACATTGAAATCAATGAGAAAACACACTTTGAGTGATATTTTCTCTGCTATAAAACATAGAACTGTTAATTTTTGAGAATGCAGGTAATTAGGTACTTCAATCATAGTCAAAACAACGTTGCTATAGCTTTAATAGAAATTGAGATATAGCAGAAATCAATGGGAAAATACACTTTGTGCATTATTTTCTCTCTCCTACGGCATAGAACTGTAATTCTTTGGTAGAATGTAAGGAATGAGGTACTCCAATGATGTGCAAAACGGCATGGCTGCAGCTTGAATAGAAAATGAGATATAGCACAACCGAAATTGGAGTTTTTAAATTGAAATCAATAAAAAAAAATACACTTTGTGCAATATTTTCTCTCACATAGAACATCGAACTGTATTTTTTTTGCAAGAAAGTAGGGAATGAGGTACTCCAATCAGGTGCAAAATGGCATGGCTGTAGAATCAATAGAAATTTAGATAAAGCAAAAATCAAAATGGTTTTTACATTGAAATCAATAGGAAAACACACTTTGTGAATTTAAATTTTGAATTTTAATTTGATTTTAATTTGATTTTAATTAGATTTTAATTTGATTTTAATTTGAATTTTAATTTAATTTGAATTTTCAATTTTGCAATACTGTTGGGATTGAGGTACTCCCATCATGTGCAAAACGGCATGCCTGTAGCTTTAATAGAAATTGAGATATAGTAAAATGAAAAAAGAAGTTTTTAAAAATTAAAATCAACGTGAAAATACACTTTGTGCGAAATTTTTATTCCTATACATAATAGAATCATAACTTTTCTTCAGAAATTTTTGAATGTTGTACCGCAATCATGTGCAAAACGGCATGGCTGTAGCTTTTATAGAAATTGAGATATTGCAGAAAGAAAAGAGGAGTTTTTATATTGAAATCAATATGAAAACACAATTTCTGCAACATCTTCTCTCTTATACAACAATGAACTGTAGATTTTTGTGAGAATTAAGGGAAAGAGGTACTCCAGTCATGTGATAAATGGTATGGCTGTAGCTTTAAAAGAAACTGAGATGTAGAAAAAAAATGGAGTTTTTAGATTGAAATCAATCAGGAAACACACTTTGCGCCATATTTTCTTTCTTATACATTACAGAATCATAACTTATATGCCGAATGTTGGGAATGTGATATTCGAATGATGAGCAAAACGTCATCGCAGCAGCTTTATTAAAAATTAGGATGTAGCAAGTAAAATGAAGCTTTTACATTGAAATCAAAGGGAAAACACTTTTGGTGCAATATTTTTATTCCTATACATAATAGAAAAACAACATTTATCCAGAATGTTGGTAATTTGGTACTCTAATCACGCGCAAATAAGAATTGCTGTAGCTTTAATTGAAATTGAGATATAGCAAAAAGTCAAATGGAGTTTTTAATTGAAATCAATAAGAAAGCACACTTTCTGCGATATTTTCTCTCCTATACAACGTAGATCTGCAATTTTCTTCAGGAATGTGGGGAATGTGGTACTCCACTCATTTGCAAAACGTCATGGCTGTGGCTTTAACAGAAATTGAGATATAGCCAAAAGAAATATGGTTTTTAAATTTAAATCAATAGGAAAACACTTTGTGTGATATTTTCTCTTCTACACAACATAGAACTGTGAATTTTTAAAAGAATGTAGGGAATGACGTACTCCAAACATGTAAAAAACGGCATGGCTGTAGCTTAAAAAGAAATTGAGATATAGCAAAAAAGAAAAATGGGGATTTTACATTCCAACAATAAGTATACACACATTGAGTTATCTCCTATACATAATAAAATTATAACTTTTTTTTAGAATTTTGGGAATGAGGTGCTCTGATCATGTGCAACACAGGATGGCTCTAGCTTTAATAGAAATTAAGATATAGTCCAAAGAAAAATTGAGATTTACATTGAAATCAATGGGAAAACACACTTTGTGCAATATTTTCTCTCCAATACAACATAGAAATTTAAATTTTTGTGAGACTGTAGGGAATAAAGTACTCCAAACATGTTAAAACGGCATGGCTTTGACTTTATTATAAATTGAGATATAGAAAAAAGATATTTGGAGTTTTTACAATGAAAGCAATAGGAAAATACACTTTGTGTGGTATTTTTATTCCTAGACATAACAGAATCATAACATTTATTAAGAATGTTGGGAATGTAGTACTGCAATCATTTGCAAAACAGCATGGCTGTAGCTTTAATAGAAAGTGACATATAGAAAAATGGAGTTTTTACATTATATTCAATAAGAAAACACACTTTGTCCAATATTTTCTCTCCTATACAACATAGAATTGTAAATTTTTGTGAAAATGTAGGGAATGAGGTACTCCTGTCATGTGCAAAAGGGCATGGCTGTAGCTTTAATAGCAATTGAGATATAGTAAAAAAAATGGATTTTACATGGAGATCAATGGGAAAACCCACTTTGTGCTATATTTTCTCTCCTATACAACATAGAAATGTAAATTTTTGGGAGAATGTAGAGTTGGTGGTGCTCCTATCATGTGCAAAATGGCATGGCTGTAGCTTTAAAAGAAATTGATATATAGGAAAAAGAAAAATGGAGTTTTCACATTGAAATCAATGGAAAAACACACATTGTGCGATATTTTCTTTCCTATACATAATAGAATAATAAATTTTATCTAGAATGTTGGGAATGTGGTACAACAAACTTGTGCAAAACAGCAGGACTGTAGCTTTAATAGAAATTGAGATATAGGAAATAAAAAAATGGAGTTCTTTCATTGAAATCAATAGGAAAACACTTTGTGTGATATTTTCTCTGCTATACAAAACAGAACTGTTTATTTTTATGGGAATGTGGGAAATGAGGTACTTTAATCATGTGCAAAACGTCATAGCTGTAGCTTTATTAGAACTTGAGATATAGCAAAGGAAGGGAGTTTTTACATTGTAATCAACGGAAAGCACACTTTGTGCGAAATTTTTTTAATATTCATAATAGAATCCTAACTTTAATTGAGAATGTTGGGAATGTAGTACCAAAATTATGTGCAATACGGCATGGCTGCAGCTTTAATAGAAATGGAGATATAGCAAAAAGAATGTGTGTTTTCCCATTGATTTCAATTTAAAAACTCCATTTTTCTTTTTAATATATCTCAATTTCTATTAAAGATACAGCCATGCCCTTTTGCACATGATTGGGGTACCTCACTCTCTACATTCTCACAAAAATTTACAGTTCTATGTTGTTTTATTACTTATTATTGTTATTACTTATTATTATGACATCCACTATAACAGAAAGATCCTTAATAAAGTAGATTGGTGAGGGGAGAAGGAGGTAACAACTTAAGCATTGGTTTCCCCCCTTGCTGATTAAAATTTAATAACTATTTTTCATGATTTTCATACAGTAGATTGTATAAGAAAATGGAACCACTGGTGCACTCAAGGTATAAAAAATTGCAAAAAAATTTTAAAAAATGTGTAATTATAATAAATTTTCATAAAATTAGCTAAAATAATTTACAATATATTCTAAAACTTAGTACAAATAAAAACCGAACATCTGAATATCGTAATCGGAATGCCAAGATCAAGATCACTCTAAAAATAAATTTTAATAAAAGCGTTTTTTAACATAACAAGCCAATCCAATTAGCACCAGATTGTTTCATCCCTATTTTAATTTATTTCTTAAATAAGATTTAACTTTTGTTTTTAAGATATAAAGTGGATAAGATAAATCATCATTACACAGGGCCATACTATTAAAGTTCCATTCAGCCAGATATATTGGGTTCCTCAAGTTCTCTGCAACCTCAAAAAATTGCCTTTTATGTGAACCATGACTTGGAACTCTTATACACATCCAACTAAGTAAATATGTACAATTTATATTAAGGTCCCAAAGGTGGTAAAGCCAAACAATCCTAGAAAATATAATAACATTTCTGAGTGAATCAGCCTTCATTTATGGAACATTAAGAGATATTGTTACACCCCCATCTGGGGCTGGACCAATATGTAATGTTTTGGACATGTAAATTTGCCAATTTACATAAGAACATATGTGATGATTGGCTTAATCAGCCAATCAAACAACCAGGACTGGAGTCCTTGGAACAAATACATACCCTTAATATTCTGCACAACTGCATAGATCCGTTTTACCTTCAAATATAACTGGTGAAGATGTAACTGATAGGTTAGTTGTGGATCTAAAACAATGCCAAAATTTCTAATTTAATGTATACATGGAAAAGGTATCCTGTTCAAAAATGAATAGGGGTATAGTATAGGGGAACGTGCCCAGTGAAAGGTTATAATTGCAGATTTGTAATAGTTTAATGACAATTTATTTGATAACAGCCATTGCTCAACTACTTGATGGAAATCATTTAGGACTTTTGCAGTCCTCACATCAACCACATCCTTGAAAGCTTCAGTTCATCAGCAAATGACAATGGAATGACCTGATAGCTAAATTTGGCAAAAAGATCCTTAATATAAATATTAAATAGCAATGGGCTTAAGGTACTGCCCTGAGGAAGAGCCATCACTTGTTGGTAATGATTCTGGTTCAATATGCCCCCAATTTTAACATAAATAAACTGATAAATATTCTCTTATAAAACTATGTAAATCCCCTGATGCACCATACCTCTCCAAATTTTTCCACAGTAATGGAATAAAAACTGTTTCAAACGCTCTTGAGATATCAAAATGTAGTGAATATAACTGGTGCATTTTTTTAAATGCGTTTGTTATGTTGTCAATGTGCATCAATAAATTAGATTCAGTTGACTTATTGGCTTGAAAACCATTTTAGTCAGGGTGTAAAAATCTTCTCCTTCAAGGAACCAATTTAGCCCAAATAATCTTTTCTAAGGTCTTTGCAAAAGGTGATAAAATAGAAATTGGGTGGTAATTGACCATAATTGGGAAACACATAGAGGGGTGGAGTCTTTTTGGCCTTAGATAAATCCCTGAAAAGCTCTAGGGAATTGAGTTATGAAGAAGATTGTGAAATGCTATGTTGTCATGTTGCTTACTGTTGTGGTGAAGGAATTTATGTTGTTGGGTTCTATCATCCTCCTGGTGGTGATCCACAACCACTGATCAGACTATCACAATCCCTGGAGCTTTGCATAAAAGAAAAAAGGTCTCAATGATAGTTCTTGGTGGGGACATCAATTTACCAGGGTTGGATTGGGGTAGTATGCTGTCCAATATAAATTAAAGATTATCAAGGGCTCTAAATCTATTTTTTGATCAAATATACTGTAATGGATTGGAAAAGATTGTGACCATGCCTACATATGAGAAAGGGGGAATTTTAGATTCAGTATTCACAAATGTGCCCAACTCTATAAATAATGTAGAGTGTATTGAAGTAATTAGTGATCATGCAGTGTTTAGGGTGGAGATAGTGAAAAGGTTACCTAGATGGGTGGCAGGAAGGAGGGTGCCATACCAATATAATAAGGCTAATTGGGAGTATTTCAAGTCTTATCTGGAATATGAATTAAATGATTTTTACACCGTTGCTAATACCTATGGTGTTCAGGAATCAAAGAATAGATTCTTAGCCCTATTAGAAGAGGGTACACAACTAGCTGTCCCCACCAAGATTATAAACAAAAACTCTGTTCTGGAATTGTATACTAAGGAGGTGAAGGTAGCTTTGTGAAACCAGCAAAAGGCTATGAATGCACTTAAGGAGGGAGGGAAGTCAATAGTGAGGTGGTCTATAAGGGGGCCCGCAAAATGGTTAAAGGGTTCATTGAGGAAGCTTACAACAACTATCATGAGAACATTTTGGGAGATAGGCTTAGGAATAATCCAAAGGCGTTCTGGGGATATATATAGAGGTGTATGAAGGAGAGAGATATGGATACAGTGGTTAAGGATGGGTCAGGAAATATAGTCAAGGATGATCTTATGATTGCCACCGTTTTTAATAATACATTTGTGAAATGCTTTGCAACCAGCAGAAACAGCTCCAAGCCAGTAATTGTTAGTGATTCGCCAGGTGGAATGGATGAGGTTATTATCACTAGGGCATGAATTGAGCAGCTACTGAGTAAATCACCAGTATATAATGCCATGGGGCCTGATGGTGTTTTGCCATTTATTCTTCAATGGCTTTCTGGGATTATTAGCTGTTACTTGGTGGAAATTTTTAAAAAGTCATTAGTCACAAGAATTAATCCAGCATCATGTAAACTGGCAAATGTGGTGACCATTTTCAAGTCTAAGGACCTGACAGACCCTAAGTGCTATAGATCAGTTTCATTAACAAGAGCTGTATCCAAGATATTTGAGCACATCTTATTCTCATCTATAATGGGATATTTGGAAAGGAAGGGCATCCTTAGAAATAGCCAACATGGGTTTTGGAAAGGCAGGTCATGTGACACCCAAATGGCTTGCTTCATGGATCATATTCAAAAGGCTTTAGAAAGAAAAAAGCAGGTTGATGTTGCATTCTTAAACTTTGAACAGTCTTTTTTCATGGTGTCAAATGATAATCTGGCATCAAAAATGTCCTACTTAGGGATACATAGAAATGTTGTTCAATGGGTAAGGTCCCATCTGCTTTATAGAAAAAAGAGCATCATTTTCAAGGGTTGTGCATCTCAATGGAAACCATTCACATCAGGGGTCTCTAAGGGAAGTGTATTGGCTCCTTTGTTGTGCATTCTCTATGTGAACGACATAAGGCTCAATATTCATTCCTTCCTTGAACTATTTGCAGATAACACATGTTCTGCACAGCTACTAGATGATGGGTTATCATCCTGTGTGCAATTCCAACATGATCTAGGTAGGATTTATAGTTTGTGTGTAAAATGGGAATTGCCATTAAACCTGAGGAAGTGTAGGATCCTTACAGTATCCAGATCTAAGGTAGGATACATTAAGCCAGAGGCATATATCTCACAGCATTAGCCTTTTTATAAGACTGCTGCTGCAAGGATGTAATGCACCTTTGGAGGAAAGTGTGTCCACCAGCTGAGTATAAAGGCAGAAAGGATCATCCATATAAATTGAAAAAGGTTACGTCACAGACAATCATACTACTGGTCATTTTTGCGAAGAGTGATTCAACAATGGAATAGCCTTGGTGAGGATAAGGTGGAGGGCTTCATCAAAGGAAAACCAAACATAGCTAGTATTGTATTAGGGGAGACTCCTGAATTATAGCTTAAGGTTTTAGGAGTATTATGTTATCATAAGTAGGATTGAAAGTTAGTCTATCCACTGCTATGTTGGCCAAGAAACGCTGCTTGCAGTGTATTATATTAAAATTCGAATCCACTTTTAAAAATAGGCAATAAATGGACGGTCCTTCAAATCTTAGGAACAGTATGAGTATGTAAGCAAAAGGTAAACAACTCTGCTAGGATAGGTGATATCAAATCCCAGTAAGCCTTGATTAGTACTGAAGGAATTCCACACTGATTTCAAAGTAAAAACATTCATTTCAATGTAATAACTCCATTTTTCTTTTTCTTATAGATCAATTTCTAGTAAAGCAACAGCCATGCGGTTTTGCACGTGATTGGAGTACCTCATTCCCTACATTCTAACAAAAATTTAGTTTTTTTATTGTATAGGAGATAAAATATCCCACAAAGTGTGTTTTCCTGTTGCTTTCAAAGTGAAAACTCCACTTTACTTTCTGCAATATCTCAATTTCTATTAAAACTACAGATGTGCAACTTTGCACATAGATTAAGTACCACATTCCCAACATTCCGGATAAAAGCCATGATTCTATTATGTATATAGAAAGAAAATATCGCATAAAGTGTGATTTCCCATAACTCAATTCAAAAGCTCCATTTTTCTTTTTGCTATATCTCCATTTTTGTTAAAGCTACAGCCATCCCATTTATTACATGATTGTGGTACCTCATACTGTACATTTTTGCAAACACTTCCAGTTCTATGTTGTATAGGAGAGAAAATATTGCACAAAGTGAGCTTTCCCATTGATTTCAATGTGAAAACTCCATTTATTTAGCAATATCTAAATGTCTATTAAAGTTACAGCCATGCCGTTTTGTGCATGATTAGAGCACCTCATTCCAAACATTCTCCCAAAAATATAGAGTTCTATGTTGTATAGGAGAGAAAATATCAGACAAAGTGTGTTTCCCACTGGTTTCAATGTAAAATTTCCATTTTTCATTTTGCATATCTCAATTATTATTAAGCTACTGCCATGCTGTTTTGCAAATGATTGGAGTACATTATTCCCTACATTCTAGCAAAGAATTACAGTTTTATGTTGTATAGGAGAGAATATTACAATAAACACTCCATTTTTCTTTTTTCAATATCTCAATTTCTATTAAAGCTTCAGCCACGCCGTTTTGCACATGATTGGAGTACCACATTCCCAACATTCTGGCGAAAAGTTATTATTCTATTAAGTCTAGGAATAAAAATATCACACAAAGTGTATTTTCCCATTTATTCTTCTTACTATATATATCTTAAATTCTATGTTGTATGGGAGAGAAAATGTATAAGACAAAGTGTCTTTCCCAATGACTTCAAAGTAAAATAACGATTTTTCTTTTTGCATATCTCAATTTCAATTAAACCTACAGCCATGCAATTTTGCAAATGATAGAAGAACCTCATTCCCTACTTTCCCACAAAAATTTATGGCTCAATGTTTTATAGGAGAGAAAATATTGCAAGAAGTGTGTTTTCCTATTGATTTCAATGTAAAAACTCCATTTTTCTTCTTTCTACATCTCAATTTCTGTGAAAGCTACAGCCATGCCGTTTTGCACATGATTGAAGTAACATTCCCAACATTGTGCAGAAAAAGAATGATTCTATCATGTATAGCAATACAAATTTCGCAAAAAGTTTATTTCCCCATTGATTTCAATGTAAAAACCATTTTTCTTTTTGGTTTATCTCATTTTCTATTAAAGCTGCAGCCTTGACATTTGGCAGCAGAATGGAGTCCCTCATTCCCAAAATTATCACAACAATTTACAGTTCCATGACTCATAGGAGAGAATATATCGTACAAAGTGTGGATTTCCTTTTAATTTTAATGGAAAAACCATTTTTTCTATATCTCAATTTCTATTAAAGTTTGTGCCGTTTTGTACATGATTAGAGTACCTCATTCTGTATATTCTCTGAAAAACTTACAGTTCTATGTTATATAGGAGAGAAAATATCGCACAAGGTGTGTTTTTCCATTTATTTAAACATTAAAGCTACATTTTTCCTTTTGCTCTATGTCAAATTAAATAAAGCTACACCCATGCCGTTGTGAACATGATTGGAGTACCTCATACCATATGTTCCCCCAAAACTCACAGGTCTATGTTGTATACGAGAGAAAATATCACACAAAGTGTGTTTTCAATTGATTTCAATATTAAAACTCCATTTTTCTATTTGATATATCTCAATTTCTTTTAAAGCTACAGCCATGCCGTTTTGCACATGATTGGAGCACCCCATTCCCTGAAGTGTGTGTTTTCCCATTGATTTCAATGTAAAAACTTTATTTTTTTTTTATATCACAATTTCTATTAAAGCTAAAGCCATGCTATTTTTGAATGATTGGTATATCTCATTCTCTGTATTCTTAAAAAAATTTACAGTTCTGTGTTGTAAATGAGAGAAAATATCAGACAACACCACGTTAAAACACCACGTTTCTATTTGTTATATCTCAATTTCCAAAAAAAAAAGCTACAGCCATGCTGTTTGGCACATGCTTGGAGTACCATATTCCCATCATTCTCGCAATTATTTCCAGTTCTTAGTTGTATAGGAGAGAAAATAACGCACGATGTGTGGTTTCTGATTTATTTTAATGTAGAAACTCAATTTTTATTTTTGCTATATCGCAATTTTATATAAAGCTATGGCCATGGAGTTTTGCAAATGATTGAAATACCACATTCGTATCAATCTGGATAAAAGTTATTATTCTATTATGAATAGAAGACAAAATACCACACAGTGTGTTTTTCATTGATTACAATGTAAAAACTCCATTTTTCGTTTTGCTATATCTCAATTTCTATTAAAGCTGCAGCCTTACCGATTTGCACATGATTGGAGTGCCTCATTCCCAACATACTTGTAAAATTTTAAAGTTCTATGCTTAATTGCAGAGAAAATATCGTACAAGGTGTTTTTTTCTTATGGATTTCAATGTAAAAACTCCATTTTTCTTTTTCCTATATCTCAATTTCTATTAAAGCTACAGCCATGCCATTCTGCATATGATTGGAGTACCTCATTCCCTATATTCTCGCAAAAATTTATAGTTCTGTGTTGTATGGGAGGGAAAATACCACACAAGGTGTGTTTTCTAAATGACATTAATGTAAAAACTCCAATTACTTCTAGCTATATCTCAATATTCATTATTCCTGCAGCCATGCCGTTGTTGCACATGATTGAAGTACCTCATTCCCCACATTCTGGCAAAAATTCGCAGTTCTATAATGTATATGAGACTAAATGCACAGTTCGTTTTCCCATTGATTTCAATTTTCCTTGTTGCTTTATCCCAATTTCTATTAAAGCTACAGCCATGCCGTTTTGCAAATGATTGGATTACCTCATTCCCATAATTCTGGATAAAAGTTATGATTCTATTTTGTATAGGAAAGAAAATATCACACAAAGTGCTTTTCCCATTTTTTTCAATGTAAAAAACTCCATTTTTCCTTTTGCTATATCTCAATCTCTATTAAAGCTTCAGCCATGCTATTTTGCACTTGACTGGAGAACATCATTCCCTACATTCCCTAAAAAATTTAAACTTCTATGTTGTATAGGAGAGAAAATATTGCACAAGGTGTGTTTTATAATTAATTTAAATATAAAAATTCCATTTTTCATTTTGCTATATCTCAATTTCTATTAAAGCTTTAGCCATGACGTTTTCCACATGATTGGAGTACCACATTTCCTACATTCCGTCCAAAATTTGTAGTTCTATTATGTATAGGAAAGAAAATATCCCACAAAGTATGTTTTCCCACTCATGTTGACAGAAAAACTTAATCTCTCTTTTACCTATATCTGAATTTCTATTAAACCTACACCCAGGCCGTTCATGATTCATGATTGGAGTGCATCATTCTCTACATTCTCACAAAAATTTACAGTTCTGTGTTATATACTGTAGGAGAGATAAGATCACACAAAGTGTGTTTTCCTATGGATTTCAACGTTAAAATTCCATTTTTCTTTTTGCTATATCTCAGAAAAATGGAGATTTTACATTGAAATCAAAGGGAAAACACACTTTGTGCGATATTCTTATTCCTATACATAATAGATTCACAACGTTTATCCAGAATGTTGGGAATTTTGATATCCAATCATGTGCAAAGCGGCATGGCTGTTGCTTTAATAGGAATTGAGATTTAGCAAGAAAACAAAATGGAGTTTTAACATTGAAGTCAATTGGAAAAAACACTTTGTGCCATATTTTTATTCCTACACATAATAGAATCTCAACTTTTATTTAGGATGTTGGGAATGTGGTACTCCAATGATGTGCAAGACGGAATGGCAGAGTGACGAGTTGCATTGGACACACCAGTTCTCGTCTGATCACTGAAGTTAAGCAACGCAATCCCAGTTAGTAATGACATCAGTGGTCGCTTGGGAAAGCTGGGTACTGCTAATACCCAATAATCGTCGCATTGGTGTAGTGTCTGTGCAGTCTATGCATTAGAACTATGCTGTGGACGGGTCGCTAATGACCTTGTAGTTGATGGGACCTTAAACACCAACAAACAAACAAACAAACGGAATGGCAGTAGCTTTAAAGGAATATGAGATATTGCAAAAAGAAATATGGAGTTTTTTCAATGAAATCAATAAAAAAACACAATTTGGGCAATATTTTCTTTCCTATACCTTATAAAAGCATAACTTTAACTTAGAATTTTGGGAATGTCGCACTTCAATCATGTGCAAAATCGACATGGCTTTAGTTTTAAAAGAAATAGAGATAAAGCAAAAAGAAAAATAGAGATTTTTCCAATGAAATCAATGGGAAAACACACTTTCTTTGATATTTTATTTCCAATATATAATAGAATCATAACATTTATTCAGAATGTTGGGAATGCCATACCCCAATAATGAGCAAAAAGGTATGGCTGTAGCTTTAACAGGAGTTGAGATATTGCAAATAGAAATATGGAGTTTTTACATTGAAATCAATAAGAAAACACACTTTGTGCGATATTTTCCTACCTATATGTATTAGAATTATAACTTTCACTTAGAATGTTGGGAATGTGGAACTCCAATCATGTGCAAAACGCCAGGACTGTATCTTTAAAAGAAATTGAAATATAGAAAAAAAATTGAGTTTTTACATTGAAATCAATGGGAAAACACACTTTGCGCGATATTTTCTCTCCTATACAACAAAGAACTGTAAATTTTTGCAAGAATGTAGAGAATGAGGTACTCCAATCTGGTGAAAAACGTAATGGATGAAGCTTTTATGGAAATTGAGATATAGCAAAAAGATAAACAGTTATTACATTTAAATCCGTTGGAAAAAACACATTGTGCAATATCTTCTCTGCTATACAACATAGAACTGGAAATTTTTGCAAGAATGTAGGGAATGAGTTATTCCAAACTAGTGCAAAACGTCTAGCTGTTGCTTAAATAGAAACCGGAATATAGGAAAAAGAAAAATGGTTTTTACATTGAAATCAATGACAAAACACACTTTAAGTGAAAAATTCTCTCCTATACAACAGAGATCTGTTATTTGCTTTGAGAATGTAGGGAATGAGGTACTCTAATCATGTGCACTACGGCATGGCTGTAGCTTTAATAAAAATTAGTTTTTTTTTACATTGAATTAAACAGGAAAACACACTTTGTGTGATATTTTCTCTGTAATTCATCATAGAACTGTAAATATTTGTCTAAATTTAGCTATTGAGATACTCCAATAATGTGATAAACAGCTTGGGTGTAGCTTTAAAATAAATTGAGATATAGAAAAAATAGAGTTTTTTTGAAATCAATGGGAATAAACACTTTGTGCGATATTTTCTCTCCTATACAAAATAAAACTGTAATTTTTTGCTAGAATGTGAAGAATGAGGTACTCCAATTATGTGCAAAAAGGCATGGCTGTAGATTTTATAGAAATTAACATATAGCAAGAAGAAAGATGAAGTCTTTCAATTGAAATCAACAGGAAAACGCACTTTGTGCATTTTTCACCTACACTTGATTGAAAAGCAAGTTTTTGGACAAAATGTAGATAAAGTGGAACTTCAATCATCTGCAAAAAACGATGGCTGTAGCTGTAATAGAAATTGAGATATACCCAAATGTTAAATGGAGTTTTTACATTAAAGTCAATATAAAAACACACTTTGTGCGATATTTTCTTACCTATAGATAATAGAATCGTAACTTTTATCCAGAATGATGGGAATGTGGTACATTAATCATGTGCAAACTGGTATTGCTTTAGCTGTAATTGAAATTGAGATAGAGTAAAAAAAAGGAGCATTTACATTGAAATCAATGGGAAACACAACTTCGCGTGATATTTTCTTTCCTATAAAAGATAAAACTGTAAATTTTTTCAAGAATGCAGGGAATAAGGTACTCCAACATTGTGCAATAGGAAAGCACGCTTTGTGTGATATTTTCTCTGCTACACAACATAATATTGTAAATATCTGAAAGAGTGTGGGGAATGAGGTACTCCAATCATGTGCAAAACGGCATGACTGTAGCTTTAAGAGATATTGAAATATGTAAAAAGAAAAATGGAGATTTTACATTGAAATCAGTTGTTAAATACACTTTATCCTATATTTTCTGTCCTATAGAACGTAGAACTGTAAATTTTTTTGAGAATGGAGGGAATGAGGTACAAAATTTGTGCGATATTTTCTCTCCTACTCAACATAAAACTGTAAATTTTTCTGAGAATCTAGATCGTAATGTACTCCAATCACATGCAAAATGGAATGGCTGTAGCTTTATTAGAAATTAAAATAAAGCAAAATGAAAAATGCAGTTTTTAAATTGAAATCCATAAGAAAACACACTTTCTGTGATATTTTCTCTCCTATACAAACAAAACTGTAGATTTTTGCACGAATGTAGGGAATGAGGTACTCAAATCATGTGCAAAACAGCATGGCTATAGCTCTAAAAGAAATTAAGATATAGCTATAAGAAAAAAGAAGTGTTTCTTTTGAAATCCATTGAAAAACTCACGTTGTGTGATATTTTCTTTCTTATAGATAATAGAATCATTACTTTTATTCAGAATGTTGTGATTGTGGTACTCCAATCATGTGCAAAACAGCATGGCTATAGCTTTAATGGAAATTGAGATAGAGCAAAAAGAGAAATGAAGTATTTACAATGTAATAAATAGGAAAGTGCACTTTGTGCTATATTTTCTCTCATATACAACATAAAACTTTGAGAATGAAGTACTCGAATCATGTTCAAAACGGCAATGCTGTAGCTTTAACAGAAATGTTATCATAAGTAGGATTGAGAGTTAGACTATGAACTGCCATATTGGCCAAAAAAGGCTGCTTGCAGTTTATTATATTAGAATTAGAAATAAATGGAAAAAGACACTTTGTGTGATACTTTCATTAGTACACAACATACAACTGTAAATTATTGCATTAATGTAGTGAATGACGTGCTTCAATCATGTGCAAAACGTCATGGCTGTAGCTTTAATAAAAATTGAGATATAGGAAAAAAAAATGGTTTTTACATTTAAATTAATAGGAAAACACACTTCGTGCTATATGTTCTCTTCTAAAAAATCGCATAACTGTAAATTGTTGTAATACTGTAGGGAATGAAGGACTCCATTTCGGTGCAAAATGTCAAGGCTGTAGCTTTAATAGAAAATGAGATATACCAAAAAGAAAAATGGTTTTCACGTTGAAATAAAAGGGAAAATACACTTTTTGCGACATTTTGCGACATTGAGATGTAGAAAGAAGAAAAATGGAGTTTTTACATTAAAATTAATAGGAATGTTGGGAATATGGTACTCCAATAATGTACAAAAACGGAATGGCTGAAACATTAATAGAAATTGAGATATGAGAAAAAGAAAAATGGTGTTGTTACATTTAAATCTATGGGAAAACACACTTTATGTGATATTTTAATTCCTATATATAAAAGAATCATAACTTTCATTCACTATGTAGGGAATGATGCACTCCAATCATGTGCAAAACGTCATGGCTGTAGCTTTAACATAAATTGAGATATTGCAAAAAGAAAAATGGTTTTTAAATTGAAATTAATAAGAAAACACAGTCTTTGTGATATTTTCTCTCCTGTACAACATAAAAGTGTAAGTTTTAGCGAGAATGTAGGGAATGAGGTACTCCAATCTAATGAAATTCAGATGTAGCAAAAAGAAAAATAGTTTCTACATTGAAATCAATGTGAAAACACATCTTGTTACATTTTCTCTCATATACAACATAAAACTGTAAATTTTTGCAAGAAAGTAGAGAATAAGGTACTGCTATCTTGTGCAAAGGAGCATAGCTGTAGCTTTAAGAGAAATTGAGATATAGCAAAAAGAATAATGGGGTTTTTACATGGAAATCAATGGAAATATGCACTTTGTGTGCAATTTTTATTCCCATACATAATAGTATCATTACTTTCTCTAGAATGTTGGGAATGTGGTACTCCAATCATGTGCAAAACTGCATGGCTGTAGCTATAAAAGATATTGAGATTTAGAAAAAAAAAATGGAATTTGTTAAATTGAAATCAATGAAAAAACACACTTTGTGTGATATTTTCTCTCCGATACAACATAGAACTGTTAATTTGTTCAAGAATGTAGGGAATGAGGTACTCCAATCTGGTGCAATACGTCATGGATGTAGCTTTTATTGAAATTAAGATAAAGAAAATAGAAAAACGGTTTTTACATTGAAATCAATGGGAACACCCTTTGTGCAATATTTTCTCTACAATACGACATAGAACTGTAAAGTTTTTCAAGAATGTAGGAAATGATGTACTCCAAACTAGAGCAAAGCGTTATGGCAGTGGCTTAAATTTAAATTGAGATATAGCAAAAAAAATTGGTTTTTATAGTTAAATCAATGGGTAAACACACTTTTAGCAATATATTCTCTTCTCTACAACACAGATCTGCAATTACATGCAGGAACGTAGGGAATGAGGTACTCCGATCAAAACGGCATGGTGCAAAGCGGCATACAAATTGAGATATAGCAAAGAGAAAAAAGAAGTTTTTCCATTGAAATCAATGAGAACACTTACTTTGTGTGATATTTTCTTTCCTATAGATAATAGAATCCTAACTTTTATCCAGAATGTTGGGATTGTGGTACTCCAATCATGTGCAAAAAGCATGGCTGTAGCTTTAAAAGAAATTGAGATATAGCAAAAAGAAAAAGGAGTTCTTACATTGAAATAAAAACGAAAACACACCGTGCAATATTTTCTCTTCTATACAACATTGAAGTGTAAATTTTTGCAAGAATGAAGGAAATGAAGTACTCCAATCATGTGCAAAATGACGTGGCTGTAGCTTAAATAGAATTTGAGATATCGCAAAAAGAAAAATAAGTTTTTACATTAAAATCTATAGGAATGCACACTTTGTGCTATATTTTCTCTCCTATACTACATAGAACTGTAATTTTTTGTGATAATGTCGGGAATGAGGTACACTAATCATGGGCAAAACGACTTTGCTATAGCTCTAATGGAAATTGAGAAATCGCAAAACGAAAAAATGAGTTTTTACATTGAAATCAATAAGAATTCACACTTTATGCTATATTTTCTCTCGTTTACTACATAGAACTGCAAATTTTTGAGAGAATGTCGGGAATGTGGTATCCCAATCATGTGCAAAACGGCATGGCTGTAGCTTTAATGGAAATTAAGATAATGCAAAAAGATTAATTACTTTGAAATCAATCAGGAAACCAACTTTGTGAGATTTTTTCTCTGCCATACAACATATAACTGCAAATTTTTGTGATGATGTAAGGAATGAGGTAATCCAATCATGTGAAAAATGGCATTCCTGTAGCTTTAATAAAAATCAAGATATAGCAAAAAGAAAAATGGATTTTTTTATTGAAATCAAAAGGAAAACTCATGTTGTGGGATATTTTATCTCCTATGCAATATAGAACTGTAAAGTTTTTGAGAATGTAGGGAATGAGATTCTCCAATCATGTGCGATATGGCATGGGTGTAGCTTTAATAGAAATTAAGATATAGCAAAAAGAAAGATGTAGTTTTTACATTGAAATCAATGGGCAAACACACTTTGTGCAATATTTTCTTTCCTATTGTAGTGTTTCTTCAGAGAACATTTTATTTAGACACCGTGAGAAAGGATTATTGGATGGACTACAGCACACATCATCATAAGACTCTAAAAATGACTACTAAGTTCCACAGTTCATCGCTACACAGAATAAAGCATTAACATTAACTTACAGGCTAGACTTCACTCACACTATTGCTCATCACTGGAAAACTTCATCTTAGGCCCCAACGCATCTTCGTTGTTCTTTATTTCCGGCCCTTTTCCCGTCCATCACGCATGAATTTTACCAATGTTTCCTTCCTTTGATCTGATGGTTTTTTCCTGCCCTTCGCTAATGCTGCTCTCTCTCTCTCTGCCACCCAGCTTAGGCGTCAGTACAACCATTGCCTGACTGTTCTGTAAAGTCATCCAGTGGAATCGTCATGCCCAACTAGAGCACATTAACTAACAGGGCATGTGATATGGCTGAGGCGCCTTCAAGTGAGGGCATTTGGCAACCCTACACTCGGCCATCCTGACCCTGTGTCATCCTAACACAGGCCTAAAAATAAAATATAATGGCAAAGAAAATCTTCAGACAATTTACAAAACAAATACATCAGGGCAAAAGAGGCCCACAATACAACTAAGCAATGCAACTGGAATAGAAGCAACAAAACATTACAAGAAAATGGTTAGACATCATCAAAATCATTATGGGAGGACTGCCAATGTTTCATGTAATCAGCTGATGACGAGGGAAGCTTAGGACCTTCATGTTCACTACTCTTCTGGACAGTATAGCAGTTGCTTCGCAATGAACAGATGACTTGATGTGGTCCAAGATATTTCTGATAGAATTTGAGTCCTGGCTTGTGTTGTACCCATCGAATGGCAAATAGATCACCAACACTGTAAATCATGACAGCAACTCTGTTTTTGTGGAAGTTGAGGCGATTCTCATCTTGTAACTACACAATTTGGGACTTTGGTTGGAGATGCAGATCTTCACGAGATTTCATGAATAAAGCAACAGCTTCTTCTTCGATCAGCTCACAAAAACGGACATCTACATTCAGACAAATCTCCTTCCCTAGTAGCAGCTGAAACGACGTCTTACTGATGCTATGGTGAGGGGTGGAGTTAATGAGCTGTTGAGCAAGGCGCACATGTTGATAACACTCATCTGGAGCCATGGCAGAAATCAAAGTAACCAGAGGGAGAAGCAACCGATTAACACACTCTACTTGACCATTAGCATGAGGGATACCCGTCGTGGTGAGCACATGGAAGACGTTCTCGTGCTTGCAGTAATCTTGAAACTCGGCAGAGGTGAAGGCAGTACCTCTATCCCTGATGATTAGGCAAGGGTTTCCAAAGATTGTTGCTTACAGCTCAAGACATGAGATTACTTCTTTTGACATGGTACTCTTGGTTGGTTAGAGCAAAACAAATTTTGAGAAAGCATCAATAATTACCAAGATGTGGTAGGAACCCTTCTTGATAGAAGGAAGAGGTCCAATGTGATCAATATGGTAAGTTTCCAAGGTGGCATCACCTTCTTCAATTGGTTGGAGAAATCCTTCTTGTTTGCCCTGCTTCGTTTCCGCCAATATGCAGTCGACACAATTACGTACCACACTTTCGACTTTATGATGCCTCTTATAAAAAAGAAGTCTTTTCAAAGAAAGGATTCATTCTTGGCTAATGATAAATGAGATTGGTTGTGGGTCTTCTTGATGACTTTGATCTGCATCTTTTTGGATACCACAAGGAGTAACTCATCATCAACGTCACGGTAGATCAGACCATTACTGATCTAATAACCTCACTTGCCAGTCATCTCGGAATTAGCTAAAATCGACTGGAGGTTGTTATCCTCTAACTGCTCTTGACGAATTCTGCTGATGAGCCCACTGTCATTGTAATTTACTAACATACATTTGGCAAAGGATGCTGGCTCAAAGCATTAACATGATGCATGCTTTGACCTTGACTATGATTAATCTCAAAATGGAACTCTTCCAACATCAGAGCCGAACGTGCAACATGGACAGAAAGATATTTTTTCTTCATTGTCATTTGGAAAGCTAGACAATCGGTGATAATTTTAAAATGTGTACCCAGCAAATAAACACTGAACTTCTTTAGTGACTTTATGATGGCTAAAACTTCTAGTTCATAACTATTGTATTTTTCTTCTGCTAAAGTGGTCTTACCACTGGCGTCATATACAGTGAGGAACAGGTTGTATTCAGCATCACGTTGTATGAGAATCACTCCAAAGCCATGTTGAGAGCCTTCGGTATGAAGCTCCATCATAGCTCCCACACGATATAATTTTAGCACTCGATCCCCGGCTAAAATTTGCTTGAGAACAAAGAAGGCATGTCGTTGTTCTTCACCAATTACAAATGGAACGTTGTTCCACAGTAAATTGGATAGTGGTCTAGCAATCGAGGCATAGCAAGGGATGAACTTCAAGAAATATCCTGCCGAGCCAAGGAAGCTTTGTACTGCTTTAGTCGATTTTGGCAGTGGATACTATAGAACAGTGTCAACCTTGTGCTCAACAGTTATTTTGTCATCCAAGGATAATTGTCATGCTCTTTGGTAAACTGGAACTTCGTCAGACAGGATAATTTTTATTTGAACACCAGTCACTGCAGTGTTCTGCAGTTTATAATCATTGATCATCATCTGGATCTCAGGGTTAATCTCAGCAGAATCCTCACACAGTGCATTGACATCAAGTTCACAGAGATGAATACGTTCTTTAGGAACAGTGGTACTAACAGTATTGGTACATTTGCTGACAGTGGTGACGTGACCTTGCTCCAGCATTACAAGTGACTGCTTAAAGAAATTGGCACCCAGGAGGATGCTGCAGGACATGTATGTGTCTGGCACCACTAGTATCAAAAGCTCAAAATCATTGCAATCCAGTCGTACAGTTTACACAAAAGATCCCAAAGTAGGTATGCCGGATGAACCTACCCTATGAAAGGATACACCAGGTAGCAGATTGGGAGCACCCATAAGGATGAAGGCTTCGAGCACACAGCATAGACAGATCGTGGACATAGTCAAACAGGGAGTCAAATCTAAGACCACACAGTTCAACAGTCTTGACTGGCCGAACTGGGACTTCGCTGAGCACTATCTGGCAACTCTGATTCTGCTTTGATGGACATGCCGAGGCAAGATGTCTGAACTGCTGTCACTTAAAGCTCTTTCAACCCTTGTGCTTATGTTCTCACATGATCCCTTTCACCACAGTTGAAACAGTGAACAACTGGTGCTGGTCTTCTAGGACTGCTCATCACTGGCCATGCTGGACTACTCATCAAGGGTTTAGTATTCTGCTTTATATTTTCATAAGACAGCAACTAAGACTGGAAACTGGCGATGTCATGGGTGCCATAGAGAACAACTTTATTTGCATCAGAGTCACTGATTCCATTTATGATATACTGAATCACAGATTTAGTCTCATCACATAGTTGAGAGGCAATGTTCAACATCTGATACATATATTCATGGTATGATTCATTTGGCAGCTTCCACCGATGAGACAACTGCTGATGGACGACCTGACTGCTTGTATGAGAGGAAAATTCACGGAGCAATTCATGTCTAAGATTTCCCCATGTGTCACCACATCTCTGGTATTTGACAAATAATCATGCTGATCCATGCCATAATCGATGGGCATACATAACCTTGTGTGTATCAGACCATCCACTGATTAAAGATAATTCTTTGAATTCTTTTCTCCAGGCAGAAATATTTTTGGTGGGCTCATAACCAGAAAAGGGAGCTATGTAGTCTTCAACATCTCTGAAGGAAAGACACTCCCACCCAACCCTTCTTTCGTGACTATTAGGTACACTGTCAGCTTCATCTTCTAATACCTCCTCTGGGCTAGCAATATAACCACAGGACTTTTTTCCTGTTGCATGGCAATAGCTAACTGCAACGGGCCTTTAACTCCTGTTTTGACCCAGACTTTTTCAGAACAAAAGCTCCAAGGGCATCCCGCAATTCACATATCTTCAAAGAATCAAGAAAGGATTGGCCACACCCTTCTTTTCTAACTTCATCGTTTTGGGCCGCCATATTGGAAAACGGAGAATGAAGGAAAAGAAAAATTCACAATTTCAAACACTCCCTCACTTACTGTCAGCCAAAGTTGGTCACCTGTCTGACCACTGGTAATTCCTATCCTGATCTCCAGCAGAGATGGCAATTTCTGACAGGATAACTATCCTGTTGTAATCCCAGGCAAGAAATGTCTATCCTTATCTAAGATAGTGGATGTCATCCCAGACAGGCACCCAAAATTGTAGTGTTTCTTCAGAGAAGATTTTATTTAGACACCATGAGAAAGGATTACAGGATAAACTGCAGCATGAGGCATGGTAGAACAGGCAGCACACAGCTTCTTCAGCTCAGGCTGAAGCATACTTCATCATAAGACTCTAAAAACGCCTACTCAGTTCCACAGTTCATCACTACACAGAATAAAGCAATCACGTTAACTCACAGACTAGACATCACTCACACTATTGCTCATCACTGGAAATCTTCATCTTAGGCCCCCGTACGCATCATCTTTGTTCTTTATTTCCTGCCATTTTCTCATCCATAATGCACGTCTATTAGCGATGCTTCCTTCCTTCATTCTGACAGTTTCTTCCCGCCTTTCGATAATGCTGCTCTCTCTCTCTGCCGCCTTGAGGAGGCGTCAGTACAACTACCGCCTGACTTCTGTGATGCCATGCAGCAGAGGCGTCAGGCCCAACTAAAGTGCATCAACTAAAAGGGCATGAGATATGGCTAGGGCACAATCTAGTGAGGGCATCTGGCAACCCCACACTAGACATAATAAATTCAGGTAGCTTTGCAGAACCAGCAAAAGGCTGGGAATGCAGTTAGGAGAGGCAGATATGCCAATAGTGAGTTAGTTTATAAGAAGGCCCAGAAAATGGTTAAAGTGTATATGAAGAAGGCTTTCAAGAATTTTCATAAAAACATTTTGGGAGACAGGCTTAAGAATTATCCAAAGGTGTTCTGGGGGTATCTGAAGAGGTGTAGGAAAGAGTGTTATAGGGATACAGTGGTTAAAGATAGTTCAGGAAATGCAGTTAAGGATAGTCTTATGATTGCAAATGTTTTCAATGATGCATTTGCAAAAAGCTTTGCAACCAGTCAGTGAAACTTCCAACTTTTACTTGATAGTGATTCTCCAGGGGGAATTAAGATATAGCATTAAAATGGAGTTTTTAAATTGAAATCAATGAGAAAACACACTTTGTGC
>JAAFCE010009125.1:1112792-1149997 GCA_013389805.1 Trigoniulus corallinus | reverse complement strand
ATTGAGGTATAGCAGAAAGAAAAATGGAGTTTTTAAATTGAAATCAAAGGAAAAGCACACTTTGTGTGATATTTTCTCTTTTATGAAACACAGAAATGCAAATTCATGCCAGAATTCAGGGAATGAAGTATACCAATTAGGTGCAAATTGGCACGGCTGTAGCTTTAATAAAAATTGAAATATACCAAAAAAGAAAAATTGTCTTTAAAGTGAAATCAATGGAAAATCACACTGCGTGATATCTTATGTCCGATATGTAATAGAATAATAACTTTTATTCAGCATGTTTGGAATTTGGAATTTCAATAATGTGTAAAATGGCATAGAAATTGAGATATAGCAAAAAGAAAAATGGAGTTTTTCCATTGAAGCAAAAAAACAAACTTTGTGCAATCTTTTCTTTCCTATACATAATAGAATCATAACTTTTTTTCAGAATTTTGGGAATGTGGTATTCCAATCATGTGCAAAATGGCTTGGCTGTAGCTTTAATAAAAATTCATAAATAGAAAAAAGAAAAATGGAGTTTTTATATTGAAATCCATCAGAAAACACACTTTGTGCGATATTTTCTCTCCTATACAACATAGAACTGTAAATTTTTTTAAAAATGTGAGGAATGAGTCACTCCAATTATGTGCAAAATGCCTTGCCTGTAGCTTTAATAGAAATTGCAATAAAGCAAAAAGAAAAATGATGTTTTTTATTTGCAATCAATAAGAAAACGCAATTGCCTGTAGCTTTAATAGAAATTGCAATAAAGCAAAAAGAAAAATGATGTTTTTTATTTGCAATCAATAAGAAAACGCAATTTGCACATTTTCTCTCCTATACGTGATACAACTTTAAATTTTGGCCAAAATGTAGGGAATGTGTTACTCCAGTCATATGCAAAACGGCATGGCTGCCGCTTTAGTAGAAACTGACTTTAGTAAAAACTCACTTTGTGCGATAATTTCTCTTCTATAAAACGTAGAACTGTAATTTTTCGTGAGAATGTGGGGAATCGGGTACTCCAATCATGAGCAAAACGGCATGGCTTTAGCTTTAATAGACATTAAGATATAGAAAAAAGAAAAATGCTTTTTAAATGTAAATCAATGGGTAAGCACTTTGTGCAAAATTTTCTCTCCTCTACAACATAGAATTGTAAATTTTTGATAAAATGTAGGGAATGAGGTACTCCAATCATGTACAAACCAGCATAACTGTAGCTTAAACAGAAATTGAGATATAGCCTAAAGAAAAATAGCTTTTTTTATTAAAATCAATGTGTAATCACTTTGTGCGATATTTGCTCTCCTCTACACCACAGAACTGTAAATTTTTGAGAGAATCTAGGGAATGAGGTACTCCAATCATGTGCAAAACGGCATGGCAATAGCTTTAGAAGAAACAGATATAGCAAAAAGAAAAATGGAGTTTTTACTTTGAAATCCATGAGAAAACATACTTATTACGATATTTTCTCTCCTATACAGCATAGAACTGTAAATTTTTGCGGGAATGTAGGAGATGAGGTACTCCAATCATGTGTAAAACAGCGTGGCTGTTGTTTTCACATAGAAATAAATGGGAAAATACACTTTTGGGCGATATTTTTATTTCTATACAACATAGAACTACAAATTTTTGAGGTATTCTAATAATGTGCCAAATGGCATGGTTGTATGTTTAATAGAAATTTAGATGTAGCAAAAAGAAAAATGTAGTCTTTACATTGAAATAAACAGAAAAAACACTTTGTGCGACATTTTCTCTTCTATAGAACTGTAAACTTTGGTGAAAATGTGAGGAATGAGGTACGCCAATCATGTGCATATCAGCATGGCTGTAGCTTTGATAGAAAGTGAGATGGGGATTTTACATCAAAATCAATGAGAAAGCTCAATTTGTGTGATATTTTCTTTCCTATACATAATAGGATCATCACATTTATTCAGAATGTAGGGAATGTGGTACTAAAATCATGTGCAAAACGGCATGGCTGTAGCTTTAATGGAAATTGAGATATAGCAAAAAGAAAAATGAAATCTTTGAATTGAAATCAATAGGAAAACACACACTGTGTGATATTTTCTCTCCTATAAAAATTAGAACTTTAAATTTTTGTGGATATTAATATAGCATAAAGAGTTGAAACCAATGGGAAAACACACTTTGTGCCTTAATTTTTTTCCTATACATATTAGAATCATAACTTCTATCCAGAATGTTGGGAATGTTGTACACCAATCATGTGCAAAACAGCATTGGTGCATCATGTGGAAAACACAATTTGTGTGATGTTTTCTCTCCTATACAAATGAGAATGTAGGAAATAAGGTACTCCAATCATATGCAATATGGTGAAGTTGCAGCTTTAATCAAATTTGAGATATAGAAAAAAGAAAAATGGAATTTTTACTTTGAAATCAATGGGAAACACTCTGTGTGATATTTTCTTTTCTATACGTAATAAAATCACAACTTTTATCCAAAATGTTGGGAATGTGGTACTTTAATGAAAAATATTGCAAATATTACAATATTGCAAATACTCAAATATTGCAAAAAGAAAAAAATAAACCTTTCCATTGAAATCAATGGAAAAACACACTTTGCGCTATACTTTCTTACCTATAAATATTAGATTAATAACTTTTATCCAGAATATTGGGAATTTGGTAATCCAACCATTTGCAGAATGGCATGGCTGTATGTTTAATAGAAATTGAGCTATAGCAAAAAGAAAAATGGTTTTTACATTGTATTTAATGAGAAAATACACTTTGTGTGATATTTTCACTCCTTTAAAACATAGAGCTGTAAATTTTTGAGAGAATGTAGATATAGATGTACTCCAACAATGTGCTAAACAGCATGGCTGTAGCGTTAATAGAAAGTGAGAAATAGCAAAAAGTGGAGAATGTACTTTGAAATCAATGGCAAAACACGCTTTCTGTGATATTTTAACTCCTATTCAACATAGAACTGTAAAGTTTGGCAAAAATGTAGGGAATGAGGTACTCCAATCATGTGCTAAATGGCTTGGCTGTAGCTTTCATAGAAATTGAGATGTAGCAAAAAGAAAAATGGAGTTTTTATATTGAAATTAATGGGAAATACACTGTGCTGTATTTTACCTCCTATACGCAATAGAATCATAACTTTTATCCAGAATATATTGGGAATGTGGCACTCCAATAATGTGCATAACGGCATTGCTCTAGCCCATTTAAAGTGATATTTTCTCTCCTACACAACATTGAACTGTAAATATTTGTGAGAATGTGGGGAATAAGGTACTACAATTATGAGCTAAACGGCATGGCTGTAGCTTGAAAAGAAATTGAGATATAGAAAAAAGAAAAATGAAGTCTTCATATTGAAATCAATGGGAAAACACACTTTGTGCGTGTTGTCTCCTATGCATGATAGAACTGCAAATTTTTGCCAAAATGTTGGGAATGTGGTACTCCAATCATGTGCAAAGCGGCATGACTGAAGCTTTAGTGGAAATTGAGAAATAGCAGAAAGAAAAATGGAATTTTTATTTTGAAGTCAATAAGAAAAATCTTTTGGCGTTTTTTTTCTCTCCTATTTAACATAGAACTGTAATTTTTTTGAGAATGTAGGGAGTGAACTACTCCAATCATGTGCGAATTGGCATGGCTGTAGTTTTATTAGAAATTGAGATATAGCAAAAAGAGTTTTTACATTGAAATCAACAGGAAAATACTTTTTGCGATATTTTCCCTCCTATGTCTGATATTTTCTCTCCTAGGGAATGAGGTACTCCAATCATGTGCAAAACGGCATGGTTGTAGCTTTGATACAAAGTGAGATATAGTAAAAAGAAACCACACACTTTGTTTGATATTTTCTATCCTAAACAACATAGAACTGTAATTTTTTGTTAAAATGTAGGAAATGAGGTACTCCAATCATGTGGAAAACTTCATGGTGATAGTTTTATAAGAAATTGAGATATAGGAGAATGAAAAACGGTTTTTCCATTGAAATCATTGGAAAAACACACTTTGTGTGATATTTTCTCTCCTATACAACATAGAACTGTAAATTTTTGTGAGAATGTAGTAAATTGAGGAACTCTAATCTGGTGCAAATCGTCATGGCTGTAGCTTAAATAGATTTTGAGATATAGCAAAAAGAAACATGGTTTTTACATTGGAAGCAATAAGAAAACACTCTTTGTTCGATATTTCATCTCCTATACAACATAGAGCTGTAAGATTTTGCAGGAATGTAGGGAATGAGGTACTCCTATAATGTGCAAAACGACATGGCTGAAGCTTTAATAGAAATTGAGATATAGAAAAAAGAAAAATGGAGTTTTTCCATTGAAATCAATAGGAAAACTCACATTGTGTGGTATTTTCTTCCCTACACAACATAGAACAGTAAATTTTTGCAAGAATGTAGGGAATGAGGTACTCCAATCATGTGCAAAACGGCATGGCTGTAGCTTTAATAGAAATTGAGATATAGCAAAAAGAAATATAAAGTCGTTCCTTTGAAAACAATGGGAAAAAACACTTTTTGTGATATTTTCATTCCTATAAATTAAAAATTACAAATTTTCGAAAGAATGTAGGGAATGAGATACTCCAATCACATGCCAAACGGCATGGCTGTAGCTTAAATAGAAATGTAGATATAGCATAAAAAATGGAGATTTTACAATGAAATAAAGGTCAATATTTTCTCTCCTATACAACATATAGCTGTAAATTTTTGAAAAAATGTAGGGAATGAGGTACACCAAATATTGCGCAAAAGATCATGGCTATAGCTTTAGAAGGAATTGAGATACTGCAAAAAGCAAAAGGGAGTTTTTGCATTGAAATCAATGAAAAACACATTTTTAGCGGTATTTTCTCCCCTATGGAACATAGAACTATAAATTTTTGCGAAAATGTTGGGAATAAGTAGCATAAATCATGTGCAAAACGGCATGGGTGTAGCTTTATTATAAATTGAGTTATAGCAAATGGAAAATCACACATTGTGTGATATTTTCTCTCATATACAATATAGAACTGTAGATTTTCGTGAGAATATAGGTAATGAGGTACTCCAATCATGTGCAAAACTGCATGGCTGTAGCTTTAATAGAAATTGTGGTATGGCAAAAGGAGAAATCCATGGAAAAACACACTTTCTTTCATATTTACTTTCCTATACATAATAGAATCATAACTATTATCCACATAGTTGGGAATGTTGTATTCCTATCATGTGCAAAACGGCATGGCTGTATATTAAATAGAAATTATATTTGGCAAAAAATTAAATGGTGTTTTTACATTGAAATCAAAGGATAATCACACTTTGTGTGATATTCTTTTCTCCTATTAAACATAGAACCCGAAATTTCCCCGAGAATATAGGGAATGAGGTACTCCAATTATGTGCAAAATTGAATGGCTGTAGCTTTAAAAAAAATTGAGATATATAGCAAACAGAAAGATGGATTTTCTCCATTGAAATCAAAAGGGATACACATTTTGTGCAATATTTTCTTACCTATACATAATAGAATCGTAACTTTTTTCCACAATGTTGGGAAAGTGGTACTCCAATATTGTGCAAAACGGCATGGCTCTAGCTTTAATAGAAATTGAGATATTGAAAAAATATAATGGAGTTTTTACATTGAAACCAATAGAAAAATATACTTGATGTGATATTTTCTCTCCTACAAAACATATATCTGTAAATTTTTGTGAGAATGTTGAGAATGAAATACTCAAGTTATGTGCAAAATGGCATGGCTGTAGCTTTAATAGAAATTGAGAAAAAGGAAAAAGAAAAATGAAGTGTTTACATTCAAATCAATAGGAAAACACATTGTGTGATATTATCTCTCCTATACAACATAGAACTGTAAATTTTTGTGAAAGTGTAGGGAATAAGGTACTCCATTCAAGTGAAAAAAGTCATGGCTGTAGCTTTAATAGAAATTGAGATGTAGGAAAAATAAAAATGGAGTTTTTACATTGAAATCTATAGAAAATCTCAATTTGTTTGATATTTTCTCTCCATTATGACATAAAACTCTGAAGTTTTTGAGAATGTAGGGTTTGAGGTACTCCAATCATGTGCAAAACGACATGGCTGTAGCATTAATAGAAATTCAGATATAGTAAATTGAGAAAAATGGTGTTTTTACATTAAAATCAATGGGAAAAGACTTTCTGAAATACTTTCTCTCCGATACATCATAGAACTGTAAATTTCTGTGGGAATGTAGTGAATGAGGTACTTCAAACATGTGCGAAATGGCATGGCTGTAGCTTTAATGAAAATTGAGATATAGCAAAAAGAAATTTGAAGTTTTTGTATTTAAATTGTTGGGAAAACACACTTTGTGCAATAATTTCTTTCCTATTCCTAATAGAACCATAAATATTAGACAGAATGTAGGGAATAAGGGACTTCAATCTAGTGCAAAACGGAATAGCTGTAGCTTTAATAGAAATTAAAATGTATCAAAAGAGTTTTTTCATTGAAAACAATGGGAAAACTAACTTTCAGCGATATTTTCTCTCCTATACAACAGAGAACTTTAAATTTTTGTGAGAATGTCGGGATTGACCTACTCTAAACATTGTGCAAAAGTGCATGGCTCTAGCTTTAATAGAAATTGAGATATTGCAAAATGAAAATTGGAGTTTTTACATTAAAATTAATAGGAAAACACACTTTGTAAAATATTTTCTCTGCTATACAACATAAAGCTGTAAATTTTTGTGAGAATGTAAGGAATGAGGTACTCCAATCATGTGCAAAACGCATGGCTCTAGCTTTAATAGAAATTGAGATATAGCAAAAAAAATGGAGTTTTTTTCCTTTGATAATCCAAAATCTCCTCCTCATTGCATTTCAGATGTCTTTCAAACCAGCATGTTTTAACCTTATATGTGTTGCCATTATTTTCATCCTGGAGTATCGCTCATTACTATTAAGAATGATGGGATGGTTTTCATTCCATGACAATTTAGGAAATTGTAAACGACCTTTCACACAAGGAATTCAAAGTTCATTTAATACTGGTTGTAATGTTATTATTTGTGATTCACTGCTGATGGCCATGTTTTTTTTAAGTTTTTAATATCAGAACCATAAGAACTTTTTTGGCTTTGTTTAATCCAGTATAACTCTGCATTCCATATCTTCCCAAGGTTAGTACTCTAACTAGTCTATCTTTTTTCTTGCAATTATTTTTGAATTGCAAAGCATATGCTGTCTTTCTCAGCAATGTCTCCTCTTTGTTGGGTCTGGTTATATCAACAATTGAATTCCTTACTGGATTTTCATAATTACAGGCTTATGCCAACATAATACTTTCCAATGATGGCCAGTTGCTTTTTTTCTGTTACCCATGATGGCCTTTCAAACCATTCATTGTTGAGTTGCAATTCTTGAATACCAGTTCCTCTAGTCAAAATGTCTGTGGGATTCATTTTTCCAGGACAGAAGTTCCAGGCATTCCTGTGAGTTAACTTGCATATCTTACTCACTTTGTTTGTTACTTATGTATCTCTGTGCTTCGTTTTGTCTTTAATCTAAAACAGAGGAATTTGCAAATCTGTCCACAGTGTAACATTTCTATTTCCATTTAATTCCAACTGTGTTTGCTTTGCTATTCTTGCACCAATCAATGCTGCAGCAAGCTCCAGTCTGGGTATGGTAGGCGATTTTAAAGGTGCCAATTTGACCTTTGAAATTACTGAGTTTTGATCTTGATTTTCCTTCATGCATTGTATACATAAAGGCAATGGCTCCATAGGCTCATTTTGAGGCTTCACAAAAGACATGGAGATTACATTCTTCCCATTCATAAGCACATGGTAATGGTCGACTGAAAGAAATCTCTTCTATCATATTCACTTCATTTAACCATTGAGTCCATAGAAATTGCATGTCCAATGGAACATTTTGGCCCTGATGGAGAATGGTGATATTAATCCAATGGGATCATAAAGTGAAGATGCATTGCTGATGATTGATCATTTGGTTATCACCCCCTTATCATTTCTGTCATTTTTCCAAGCTATGGAAAAAAAATCATTTACAGATTCCCATCTTATGCCTAATGATCACTTACAAGACCCATAGTTTTCCAGGCATGGCAAACCTCATCACTGCTTGTCATCCATTTCCTCATGTCCATGCCTGCTGTAGAAAGCAATGCTTCAATTTCAGTATGAAGTACATTGGCCTCTTCAAAGCTATTGGTTCCAGTAACTAAATCATCTACATAGCGGTCCTTTGATAATCCTTTTTCTGCCAGTTTGAACTTCCCAGCATTTCACTCTAGGTGCTCCTCAACACTTGCTTCTAGGAGAAATCCACTGGATGTCACTCCAAATGGAGCTCTCTGCATTCTATAAATTATTATGTCAGGATGTTGTGCATTTATATCATCAATCCATAGGAATCGAAGAGCATCCCTATCATTTTCTGCAATTTCTTGCAAATAAGCCTTTGCTGTATCAGCTAAAACCACAATCCTGTGACTCCAGAATCTTAACAGAAGGTCAAGCATTCTTGATTCAGGCTTCAGACCCTTCTGTAGACAGTCATTTTATGAAACCTTGCTGATGTGAAGAAGCATCAAAAACCATCCTCATCTTAGTTGTGGTGCTCTCAATCTTTGTCACATGTCCATGGGGCATATATTATTTTATGGTTTCCTTGTTTTCATCATTCACCTGTTCTATGATGCCATCATTTGAATATTCCTATAATAATGGCATTGTATTGAGGCATGTTTGATTCACGTCTGAGGCATCGTATCAGGTGTAACAACCTTCTAGTTGCTATGTCTTTATTGTCTGATAGGCATAATTTTGATTCTGGTTTCCATGGTAGTTTTGCATTATATCTTAGCCCAGGCCCCGACAGTCCATCCCTGAATAATTTTAATTTATTATTATTCAATTCCATGTTGGGTTCTGGGCCTATATCCTTTGCCTCCCAGAACCGTCTAACTTGTTCATCCAGCTTGTCTTCTGGAGGAATTTCATCAAGGATAGTCAAGGCAATTGTATTGTAAATGGACGCCTTGCTTACATCTTTTCTTTCATTCATGGGTCCTTGGATTATCCATCCCAAATGGCTTCCACATGCTACTGTAAATTCACAGATCCTAATTAGTTCCCCTGTCATTATCTTCAAGTAGTAATCACACAATTACCAGTTCAATGGCTCCATTTCCTTTGTACCCTTTCCCATAGGGTCATCAGCTATTTCCAATCCAGCTGTTACAAGTGAATTCATTATATCTTTATATGCTACAGGTAGCATTTGGATACTAATATTTGGAATTGTTGTGGCTATTAATTCTGTGCTAAAAGAACCTTTTACATTTTCAATTCTGATTCTTACTTGATCACATTTGATTTGATTCTTTTGTCCTCCAAATACACAAATATTAATGTTGGTTACTGACTCAACTGCTAGCCTTAACTGTCGTTTAACTAACTCTGAGATGAAAGTCCACTGACTACCACTGTTTATTATGCATCTAACTATGGCAGAGTTAGTGCCAGATTTTATTTTTACAATGGCAGTTTGAAGTTGTGTAGTTGTCATCATAACTGATGTAGTTTGGACATCAGTTTACTTTAAGAGGCTCATTACACTGGACAGGGCAGATGCTGAGTTTTGTTCACTGTTTTGGCTGTTTGCTACACTCTTTTCACATATTTTGGAGGAATGCAGTCCATTGCATTTACTGCAATTGTATGCTATCCTTTGGCACTCATTGGCTCTATAACCCTTTCAGAAGCATTTGAAGCATCTTCTTTTCATCTTTAGAATATTTTTTTTTTTCACCTGCTGTTCTATTTGTTCTGCAATCACTAGTCTAGTATCCATTTTTATCACAGAACACACAGAAGGGCTTGATGTCAGTGCCTTTAAGTATTGCAAAGGTGGAAGTAGTCAGGGTTGTAGGCTTGCATTATTTTCTTGTTGGATTTCTATCTGGCAATTTCTTATAATCATTTTTCTCTGATTCCCATTTTCTCTATTGTGTTAACCTGACAGTGAAAATTGCATGAGGTCATCAATCTTTCCATTTCGCTTCTCTACAGAAAATTCATACAGCAATTTTTTTTGAATAACATGTCAGAAGACTGTAAGCACAGTTTCTTCATACATCTCCTCACTCACACCAAGCCGCTTTAATGCTCTGATGTGTGCCTTCATTTTATCATCTACCCTAGTCAGTTCATCAATGTCATATGCATTTTTCGTTTGTGTAATTTTATTGAACTCATTTAGATGTTGTCTCTTATGGCATTATGGTATCAATATCTTTCATTCAGAGCTTGTAGTGCTACCAGATAATTTGCTGCTGTAATGGATAATCCTTTGACAACTTCAGCTGCATTTCCCTTCAGAAGTGTCACTAAGTAAGCAAATTTCTCAATGTGGGAGAGATTGCTATTGTCCACTGCACTTTCAAATAATTCCCAGAACGTCTGCCACTCCAAAGGGTCCCCAGAGAAGTTTGGAATCGTGATCTTTGGAATTCTCACAGTTGTGGCTCTATTTGTATATGTATTTTCTCCAGCAGCTAAAACTGGTGAGGCAGATACAGATACATCATGCAAATCCAATGATGTTTCATGATTCTTTATCCAGTCATTTCCTGTGACCTTTGCATTTATATCTAATACTTCATATTTATTTATCAAGTCATCTTGCGGCAATCCCATTAAAATATAATAATCTAATTTCTTTAGCTCTACTGATTTTTCATTCATTAGCATCATTGTAGATTGCAACTAAACTTTGAAGAAGTCATTTAAATTGCATTCACAGCACTGAATAATGGTGTTAGAGGCCCTAGTGACCCCTTTCCTGACATTGGCTCTCATCATCTTCAGTCGTTCTAAAGATGCTCTATTGGAGCTTGAACCTGAGTCATTTATTTTAATCTGTGATATTTTCCTAACTTAATATAGAGGTCTGTGTATGGGAGGAAAATCAAATAAGCCTGCTGCATTGATGTGCAAGCAATAAATGAAGTGATAAGGGATAGGCAACTGTTTCTATCAAATACTGTTATGCTAGTCAATCAAATGATATAAATGAAATCAAATTAAAAAAATTCAGGTAAATGACTTGATAATTCAAGAGTAGTTACAATTAATAAATATTTGGCATGATAAGAAAAGAAACATGTAAGGCAAATTAACTACCAGAGGTAATCCAATTTGGGTTCAAGACTGCAAATAATGGTATTAGACTTGAGGAAAAGGAGGTATTTTATTCAATTAAGGTAAGAAATGTAAAGTTAGTAGATAAAATATGCAATTAACACACTAGCATTAATGTAAAAACAAAATGTGATCTCTTAAAGAAACATCAACACTCAAAATGGAGAGATGTATTATCAGAAGTTAGCATTACAATTGAAAGTTAGAAGATAAATTGCAAAAACGGCATTAAACTTCTCAAACACCTAGCAAATACACTTTTTATTGGCATGAAATTGTAAAATTGGAAGACAATTCACTAAATGGCATCAAATAGTCAAAAACGGGAGGCAAGTTTTAAAAACAGAATCAAAATCTCAAAATTTGAATGCAAGTTCTCAAAATGGCATCAACATTCAAAAATTTTAGAGGCAAGTCCTCAAAAGCGGCATTAAAATTAAAAAATGGGAGGCAAGCTATCAACAGGATGTTGAAATCCAAAATTTTGGGAGGCAAGTTCTCAAAAACGGCATCAAAAACTCAAAAAAACGGCATCAAAACTCAAAAACGGTAGACAAGTTATCAACAGGGTGTTTAAATCCAAAAAACTAGGAGGCACGTTCTCAAAAACGGCAGTAAAAGTTCAAAATAAGTTGCAAGTTCTCAAAAAGGCACTGACATCCAAAAAATTGGGAAGCAAGTTCTCAAAAATGGCATCAAAAAGTTCAATACGGAAGGCAAGTTCTTAAATCGGCATCAAAACTCTAAAATTTGTCAGGCAAGTTCTCAAAAACGGCATAAAAAAGTCAAAAACGGGAGGCAAGTTCTCAAACGGGCATTGAAATCCAAAAAATTGGGAAGCAAGTTCTCAAAAATGGCATTAAAATCTCAAAACGGGAGGCAAGTTATCAAAAACGGTGTCAAAAAATTCAAAACCATATGCAAGTTATTAAAAGGGCATCAAAATTTCAAAAAAGACGGCATCAAAATTTTCAAAAAACGGGATTCAAGTTGTTAAAATAGCAACAAAATCTCAAAAAGGCATAAAAATTCCAAATCTTCTGAGGCAAGTTCTCAAAAACGGCATCAAAACGAAAAATTTTGTGAGGCAAGTTCTGAAAAACTGGAGGCAAGGTTTCAAAATGACTTCCAAATTCAAAAAATTTAGGGCCCCAATTATTTAAAAGACGGCATCAAAATTCAAAATCAGTGGACAAATTCTTTAACGGCTTAAAAATTCAAAAATTTGTCAAAACAGCATTAAGAACTTGAAAGTTGGCTGGCAAATTTCACGAGAGTGACAAAAAAATTCATTTATGTTGGCAAAAAAAAAAATTTAAAATAGGAGGTATAACATTTGCTGCATTAGACCGAAATTAGTAAAACTTAAAACTGAAAACTACTTATACGTCTTGGGTTTTACCATTGTGAAAAAACGTTGTAGCGACTCTGATGGTTTGGAGAATAACTGATTTATTTTACACAAAAGAAGAGTTAAATAAAGAGAAAAACGATTAAATCGTTGATTACATCACTGATCAAAAGGTCCTAGGACCATTTTCATCAAATCCAGTTAGGTCGGGTCTTATTCAGATATCATGTCTAAACTTTATAATTAGTTCAAGGAATTTATGAATCATTCAACATTTTAAGACAATTGGGTGGTCCAACTGCAACTTTCTTACAAGGTGCTCCAATCATGTGCAAAATGGCATGGCTGCTGCTTAAATAGAAAGTGAGATATAGCAAAAAGAAAAATGGAGTTTTCACATTGAAATAAATAGAAAAACCTACTGTGTGGAATATTTTCTCTCTTATAAAACATAAAACTGTAAATTTTTGCAAGAATATAGGGAATGACGTACTCCAATCATGTGCAAAAACGCATGGCAGTAGCTGTAAAAGAAATTGATATATAGCAAAAAGAAAAATTAAGGTTTTACATTGAAATCAATGGAAAAACACACTTTGTGCAATATTTTCTCTCCTATAGAACATAGAATAGTAAATTTTTGTGAGACTGTAGGAAATGAGGTACTCCAATCATATGCAAAACGGCATGGCTGTAGCTTTAAAAGAAAGTGTGATATAGCAAAAAGAAAAATGCAGTTTTTTAATTGAAATAATTCGGAAAATACAACTTATGTGATATTTTACTCCTATAAAACATAAAACAGAAAATTTTTGAGAAATGCAAAAAATGAGGTACTCCAATCAGGTGCAATACGGCATGGCTGTAGCTTTAATAAAAATTGAGATATAGCAAAAAGAAATATCAAGTATTTCCTTTAAAAAAAAGGAAAACACACTTTCTGTGATATTTTCTTTCCCATACATAGTAGATCCACAAATTTTGGACAGAATGTAGGGAATAAGATACTCCAATCATATGTAAAACGGCATTTCTGTAGCTTTGAAAGAAATTGAGATATAGCAAAAAGAAAAATGGAGTTTTTACATTTAAATCAATAGGAAAACACACTTTGTGTGATATTTTCTCTCCTACAAAACATAGAGCTGTAAATTTTTGTGAGAATGGAGGGAATGAGGTACTCCAAATATGTTTAAAAAAGGATGGCTGTAGATTTAATAGAAATTTCGATATAGCAAAAGGAAAAGTTGAGTTTTTACATTGAAATCAATAGGAAAATACAATTGTCAAAAATTTTCTCTCCTATACAACAGAGAAATGTCAATTTTTGCGAGAATCTCGGAAATGAGGAACTACAATCATGTGAAAGATGGCATGGCTGTAGCTTTAATTGAAATTGAGATATAGGAAAAAGAAATATGAAGTTTTTCCAATTTAAATCATGGGAAAATCACACTTTGTGAGATATTTTCTCTCCTATACAAAAAAGAACTGTGGATTTTTTGAAAAAATGTAGAGAATGAAGTACTCCAATCATGTGTAAAACGGCATGGCTGGGGGTTTAATAGAAATTGAGATATTGCAACAGAAAAATGGAGTTTTTACATAGAAATCAAATAGAAAACATGCTGTCTGTGATAATTTCTCTCCTACACAACATAGAACTGTAGCATGGAGTTTTTAGATTAAAATCAAGGGAAAAACACACTTTGTGCGATTTTTTTCTCTTCTATACATTATAGAACTGTAAATTTTTGTGAGGATGAAGGGAATGAGATACTCCAATCATGCACAAAAACGCATGGCTGTAGCTTTAATTGAAATTCAGATATAGCAAAACGAAAAATGGAGTTTTTACATTTTAATCAATAGGAAAAGACACATTGTGCAATATTTTCTCTCCTACTAACTTAGAACTGCAGATTTTTGAAGAATGTTTAGAATGTGGTACTCTTATCACGTGCAAAATGGTAGGCTGCAGCTTTCATAGAAATTGAGATATAGCAAAAAGAAAAATTGGATTTTTACATTGAAATCAATGGGAAAACACCCTTTGTGTGCTATTTCCTCTCCGATATAACATGGAACTGTAAATGTTTGCGAGAATGTAGGGTATAAGGTACTCCAATCATATGCAAAACGGCATGGCTGAAAATGGTTTTTTTTTTTTACATATAATTCGATGGGAAAATATGCTTTGTGCGATATTTTCTCTCTTATACAACATAGAACTCTAATTTTTTGCGACAATGTAGGGAATGAGGTCCTCCAATCATCTGCAAAATGGCAATGCTGTAGCTTTAACAGAAACTGAAATATAGCAAAAGGAATTATGAAGATATTCCATTGAAATCAATAGAAAAACACCTTTTGTGCAATATTTTCTCTCCAATAGAACAGACAATTTTTGCAAGAAATTAGGGAATGAGTTACCCCTAGTATGTGCAAAACGGCATGGCTGTAGCTTTAAGAGAAATAGAGATATAGGAAATAGAAAAATAGAGGTTTTACATAGAAATCAATGGGGAAAACACTTTGTGCGCCATTTGCTTACCTATACAACATGGATCTGTAAATTTTTCCTAGAATGTAGGGAATGAAGTACTCCTAACATGAGCAAAACGCATAGATGTTGATATAATAAAATTGAGATAAACAAAATAGAAAAATTGTGTTTTTACATTGAAATCAATGGAAAACACACGTTGGGATATTTTCTCTCCTGTCCATAATATTATCATAACTTTTATCCAGAATGTTGGGAATGTGGTACTTGAATAATACGCAAAATGGCATGACTGCTGAATTAATAGAATTTGAGATATAGCAAAAAGAAAAATAGAGTTTCAAAATTGAAATCAATAATAAAACACACTTTGTGTGATAGTTTCTCATAACTTTTCTCCAGAATGTTGGAATGTAGTAATCTAATCATGAACAAAACGGCATGGCTGTGGCTTTAATTGAACTTCAGATATTGAAAAATGGAGTTTTTCCATTAAAATCAATGGAATAACAGACTTTGTGTGATATTTTCTTTCCTGCACATCATAGAATTATAACTTTTAACCAGAATGTTGGGAACGTGGTACTTCAATCATGTAGAAAACGGAATGGTTGTAGCTTTAATAGAAATTTAGATTAACGAAAAGGAAAAATGGAGTTTTTACATTGAAATGAATGAAAAAACACCCTTCGTGTGATATTTATTTCTTCTTTACAACATAGAACTGTAAATTTTTGGGAGAATGTAGGGAATGAGGTATTCCAATCATGTGCAAAATGGCATGGCTGTAGCCTTACGGGAAATTGAGATATAGCTAAACGAAAAATGGAATTTTTACATTAGAATTAATGGGAAAACACCCCTTGTGCGATATTTTCTCTCCTATACAAAATAGAACTGCAGATTGTTTGCAAGAATGTAGGCAATGAGGTACTCCAATCATGTGCAATATGGCATGGCTGTAGCTTTAATATAAATTGATTATGAGCAAAATGAAATATTCTGTTTTTCCATTAAAATCAATGGGAAACATGCTTTTGTCTATATTATCTTACCTATAGATAACAGAATCATAACTTTTATCCAGAAAGTTGGAAATGTGGTATTCCAATCATGTGCAAAACGGCATGGCTCTAGCGTTAATAGAAATTGATATATAGGAAAAAGAAAAATGAAGTATTACTTTGAAATCAATGGGAAACACACTTTGGGCCAAATTTTCTCTTCTATACAACTTAGTACTGTACATTTTGCAAGAATGCATGGAATGTGATACTCCAATCATGTGTAAAATGGCATGGCTGTAGTTTTAATAGAAATTAAGTTATAGCAAAAAGAAAAATGGAGTTTTTACATTGAAATATAAGGGAAACTCAGTGCGATTTTTTTCTCTCCTTACAACATACAACTGTAAATCTTTATGATAATGTAGAAGATGAGGTACTTCAATCTTATGCAAAATGGCATATCTGTAGCTTTAATAAAAATTGATATACACCAAGAAGAAATATGCAGATTTTACATTGAAATCAAGAAGAAAAAAAACTTTGTGCTAAATTTTCCTTCCTATACATAAGAGAATCATAACTTTTATCCAGAATGTTATATAATGTGGTACTTCAATTAATGTGCAAAACGGCATGGCTGTAGCTTTAATAGAAAGTTAGATATAGCAGTTTTTAAATTTAAATCAAAGCAAAAACTCACTTTGTGCTATATTTTTTATCCTGAACAACATAGAACTCTGAATTCTTGTGATAATTTACGGAATCAGGTGCTCCAATCACGTGCAAAACAGATTGGCTGTAGCTTTAATAGAAATTGAGATATAGCAATCAGGAATATGAACTTTTTCCATTGAAATCAAAAGGTAAAAAAATTTTTTTGATGTTTTCTTTTCAATACATAATAGAACAACAACTATTGGATAGAATTTAGGGAATGTAGTACTGCAATCATGTGCAAAACGGAATGGCTGTAGCTTTAATAGAAATTGAGATACAACAAATAGAAAATAGAAAATTTAAATTAAAAAATGAAGTTTTTACTTTCAAAGCAATCGGAAAACACACTTTGTGCGATATTTTCTTACCTATACATAATAGAATCATAAGTTTTATTCAGCTTTTGGGAATGTAGTACTCCAATCATGGGCAAAATATCATGGCTCTAGCTTTATTAGAAATTGATTATATAGCGAAAAGAAAAATTGAGTTTTTACATAGAAATCAATGGGAAAACACACTTTGCGCAATATTTTCTCTCCTGTACAACATAGAACTGTTAATTTTTTTGGGAATGTAGGGAAAGAGGCATGCCTATCATGTGCAATAAGGCATGGTTGTAGCTTTAATAGAAATTAAAATAGAACAAAAAGAAAAATAGAGATGGGAAAACACACTTTGTGTGATATTTCCTTTCCTTTACGTAATAGAATCATTAATTTTATCCAAAACGTTAGTAGTGATGTAATTCAATCATGTGCAAAAGCGGCACATACAGGAGAAAGAAAAATGGAGTTTTTGCATTAAAATAAATGGGAATACACACTTTCGGCATTATTTTCTTTGCTATTGAACATAAAATCATAACTTTTATCCAGAATATTAAGAATGTGGTACTCCAATCATGTGCAAAACGGCATGACTGTAGGTTTAATAGAAATTAAGATATAGCAACAATAAATATGGAGATTTTACTTTGAAATCAATAACAAAATCACACTTTGTGAAATATATTCTCTTCTACACAACATAGAACTGTAAATTTTTCTGAGAATAGAGGGAGTGAGGTACTCCAAAAATGTGCAAAACAGCATGGCTGTAGCTTTGATAAAAACTAACATATAATAAAAAGAAAAATAAGGATTTTACATTGAAATCAATAACAAACACATGAGCAAAATGGCATGGCTGTAGCTTTAATTCAAATAAGGATATAGCAAAAAAAAAAATGAAGTTCTTCCTTTGAAATCAATAAGAAAATACCTTTTCTGCAACATTTTCTCTCCTATTCAACATAGAACTGTAAATTTTTGTAAGAATGTAGGGAATGAGAAATGCCTATCATTTGCAAAACGGCATAGCTGTAGCTTTAATAGAAATTGAGATATAGTAAAAAGATAAATGACGTTTTCACATTGAAACTGATGGAAAAACACACATAGTGCGATATTTTATTTCCTATACGTAATAGAGTTATACATTTTATCCAGAATGTTGGAAGTGTAGTACTTCAATCATGTGGAAAACAGCATGGCTTTAGCTTTTATAGAAATTGAGATATAGCAAAAAGAATTTATCAATGTGAAAACACACTCTGTGTGACATTTTCTTTATTATGCAGCAATTAACTGTAATTCAATCAAGAATTTTGGGAATCAGGTATTCTTATCATGTGCGAACAGCATGACTGTAGCTTTATTAGAAAATGTGAGATACAATAAACAGAAAAATGGAGTTTTTACATGAAATTATTAATGTGAAAACACGCTTTGTGTGATGTTTTCTTTCCTACACAACATAGAACTGTAAAATTTTGCAAGAATATAGATAATGAATATTTCCAATTATGTGCAAAACGGCTTGGCTGTAGCTATAATAGAAATTGAGATATAGCAAAGGGAAAAACTGAGTTTTTACATTAAAATCAATAGGAAAACACACTTTTAGCGACATTTTCTCTCCTTTGCAAATAGAAACATAACTTTTTTGCAGAGTGTTGCGAATGTTCGGACTCCAATCCTGTGCAAAACTGCAGGGTTGTGGTATTTATAGAAATTGAGATATAACAAAAAGAAAAATGAAGATTTTCCATTAAAATCAATGGGAAGACGCACTTTGTGCATTTTATCTGCTATACATGATAGAACTGCAAATGTAGTACTCAATGTAGTACTCAAATTATGTGCAAAAATGCATGGCTGTAGCTATAATGGAAATTGAGATATAGCAGTAAAGATTGCTGTTTTCACAATGAAATCAATGCACTCAATGAGGTACTGCAATCTGGTGCAAGACGTCATGGATGTAGCTTTAATAGAAATTGAGATATAGCAAGAAGAAAAATGGACTTTTTACATTGAAATCATTAAAAAAATACTTTCTGCGATATTTTCTCTCCAATGCAACATAGAACTGTAAATTTTTGTGAGAATGTCAAAAATAAGGTACTAAACTTACGTGTAAAACAGAATGGTTGCAGGTTTAATAGAAATTGAGATATAGCAAATAGAAAAATGGAGTTTTTTCATTCTAATCAGTGGGAAAACACACTTTAGTTAATATTTTCTTTCCTTTACATATAACAAACACAACATTTATCTAGAATGTTGGGAATGTGGTACTCCAATCATGTGGAAAACAGCATAGCTATAAATTTAATAGAAATTGATATATAACAAAAAGAAAATTGTGTTTTTAAATTGAAATCGATGAGAAAACAAACGTGGTGCCATAATTTCTCTCCTATGCAACGTAGAAATAAGTATTTTTGCAATAATGTAGGGAATGAGGTGCACTAATCATGTGCAAAACTGCATGGCTGTAGCTCTAATAGAAATTGAGGTATGCAAAACGAAAAATAGAGTTTTTACATTGAAATCATTAAGAAAACACACCTTGAGCGATATTTTCTCTCCTTTACAACATGGAACTATAAATTTTTTATGAGTATGTAGGGAATGACGTACTCTAATTACGTGCAAAACGGCATGCCTGTAGCTTTAATAGAAATTGAGATATTGCAAAAAATAAAAACTGGAGGTTTTTCATTGAAATGAATAGGAAAACACACGTTGCGTGACATTTTTTCTCCTACACAACATATAAATGTAATTTTTTGCTATAAAGTAGGGAATGAGGTACTGCAAAAAGATAAAGCAAGATAAAGCAAAGCAAAAAGAAAAATGGAGTTTTTAATTCGAAATCACTAGTGTGATATTTTCATCCCTATACCTATAGAACCACAAATATTGGACAGAATGTAGGGAATGTGGTACTCCAATCATGTCCAAAATGGCATGGCTGTAGCTTTAAATGAAATTCAGATATTGTAAATAGAAAAATGAAGTTTTTCCATTGATATCAATGGGAAAACGCACTTTGTGCATTTTGTGTACTATATATGATAGAACTGCAAATTTTGGGCAAAATGTAGGGAATGTGGTACTCAAATCATGTGTAAAACGGCAAGACTGCAGCTGTATTAGAATTTGAGATATAGCAAAAAGAAAAATTATATTTTTACTTTGAAAAAAATGGGGAAACACACGTTGTGCACTATTTTCTATCCTGTACAATATAGAGCAGTACATTTTTGTAAGAATGTAGGGAATGAGGTACTCCAATCATGGGTAAAACGGCATGGATGTAGCTTTAATAGAAATTGAGATATAGAAAAAAAGAAATATGCAGTTTTCCTGTTGACATCAAATGGGAAAACCCACTTTGTGCATTTTGTCTCCTTATACATGATTGAACTGCAAGTTTTGGTGAGAATGTAGGGAATGTGGTACTCCAATGATGTGCAAAACGGCACATTTGTAGGTTTAATAGAAATAGAGATATAGCTAAAAGAAAAATAGAGGTTTTACATTGAAATCAATGGAAAAACACTCTTTGTGTGATATTTTCTCTACTATACAACATAGAACTCTAATTTTTTGCACCAATATAGGGAATGAGGTAATCCAATCATGTGCAAAACGGCATGGCTGTAGATTTACTAGAAATTGAGATATAGGAAAAAAATGGAGTTTTTCCATAGAAATCAATTGGAAAACCCTTTGTGTGAAATTTTCTTTCCTATGCATAATAGAACCACAAGTTTTAGACCGAACGTAGGGGATGTGGTACTTCAATCATATGCAAAGCGGCATGACTGTAGCTATAATAGATATTGAGATATAGTTTTTCCATTGAAATCATTGGGAAATCGCACTGTGTGCTTTTTATATCCTATTCATGAATGTGGTAATCCAATCATTTGCAAAACGGCATGGCGTCAGCTTTAATATAATTTGAGATATAGCAACAAGAAAAATGGAGATTTTACATTGTAATCAATGGAGAAACACACTTTGTGAGATATTTTGCCCCTATGCAACACAGAACTGTAAATTTTTGCAAAATTGCAGAAAATTAGGTACTTCAAACATGTGCAAAATGGCATGGCTGGAGCATTAATAGAAATTGAGATATAGCAAAAAGAAAAATGGAGTTTTGACATTGAAATCAGTGGGGACACACACTTTGTTCAATACTTTCTTTCCTATAAAGAATACAATCATACCTTTTATCTGGAATCTTCAAAATGTGGTACTCCAATCAAGTGCAAAACAGCATAGCTGTAACTTTTAAAGAAAGTGAGATATAGCAAAAATAAAGATGGAGTTTTTACATTAAAATAAGTGGGTAAACACACTTTGTCTATATTTTCTATACTAAAAAAATTAACTGTTAAATTTTGTGAGAATGTAGGAAATGAGCTGCTCTAATTATGTGCAAAACCGCATGGCTGTAGCTTTAATAGAAATTAAGATATAGAAAAAAGAAAAATGAATGAGGCACTCCAATCATCTGCAAAACGGCATGGCTGTAGCCTAAATAGAAATTGAGATATAGCAGAAAGAGAAATGAAGCTTTTTTTGAAATGAAAGGGAAGACCACTCCAACGTTTTTCCACCAAGGTTTTAAATTAAAAAACTGTTGATAAAATGAAATGATTAAATGTTGCAAGATCCAAAAATGTAGAATCATTCACCTTTGTAATGATGGAGTGTGAGAATAAAAAAGTGCAGTACTTTAATGTCAGTTTTTAAATGCAGATTTTGTTGGGTGATCGCTGCTGAAAATTCACTCCGTGATAAATAACTAATGTGTTCATTAATAGTAACGACTGTGAGAGGCAGGATCAGAATCTGCAACAACACCACCCAAGGACTAGTATTGTTAACCTGAAGCAAAGTCCGTTACATTGCCATACTAAGTGGCACATTGGAGATAATAAGTAAAACTAATATCCTGTATTGAATACAACAGTAATTGCACATTACTGAGCTTTCTGCAATTTCCCCAAAATTCGATTATTTCATTATTGCAAAAATCACTTTTGTGTTTGTGAAGAATTTTCTGAAATAAATAATTTCTGTATTTTTCTATTTACATGCATCTTTTTCAAACAAAGCACCGTAATTCATTATTGGAAATCGATATGTGTATTTTATCATATTACAATGATGAAACAGCATTTACTTTAGGAATTTACTTCAAAAAAAAAAAACAATTTCCTGATAACAAAGTGTTATCTCCATTCATCCCCCTTGAAGTAAAATGCATGAAATTCCAGATGCAACAAACTGTAACACTTTCATGATGTGAGAAAATTAAAAAAAGAATGCTGAATGAAAATCAACAAATAGCAACAGGAATTTCTAAGTAATCACCCATTTCAGTACTACACTGGCCCAACGTTGCTTAACTACAATGACCAGAGGCGAATATGCGATTTCAACATAGGACGACCATCGACAAACATAACGTCAATTTGACTGCTATTTCTTAATTCATGAATTATTTATTAATACAATTAGAAAATCCTTATCAACGATACGATGTGCACAACTTTCGTAAATTTAAAATAAGAGACAATGATGATTTAAATTATAGAATGTTATGCAAATTGTCTAATGATGAATAATTGCTGTGCTTTTCCATTAAACATGCTTCATTTTCAAACAAAGCACCATAATGCAATGTTTGACATCAATCTGTGTATATTATACTTTTACAATGAAGTAAGAGCATTCACTTTTGGCATACAGCTTTCTCATTAAAACAATATCCTGATCCCAAAGTATTATCTCCATTAATCCCATTAAAGTAAACTGCATGAATTTCCAAATGCAAGAAACTCTTAACAGTTTCATTTTGTGAAAACATAACAAAAGAAACGCCAAAAGCAAATCAAATAATAGCACCATGAATTCCTAAGTGGTAACCCATCTCAGTACTACCCTGGCAAAATGTTCCTTTACTGCAGTGACAAGACGAGAACTGGTGCTTTTAACATGGTATGACCATTGGCAAACACAACATCTTCAAACTGAAGTTTGATTACTGTTTTGGCATTAATCAATTTTGTATTATTACAACTACAAAAACCTTATCAACGACATGATTTGCACTACTTTCTGATTTTTTAAATTGGAGGAAATGATAATTTAAGTTATAGAATGTTATGGAAGTAACCTCCTGTTTTCAGATTTTAACTTTTTGTTTACCACATTTCATCACTTATTTATTGCTATTGTGAAGATTACTACATGGAACTTCTCCTACTCATGCACTGTTATATTTCTAGTTATCCACTACCTCAGTAACATTCCAAACAGCCCAACATCTTTTTATGGGTTTTAAGTGTCCAAATTGGCTATTGTCAATGGAGAATGTATGTAGTCTGATATACCAGTTACATCCCATTGATGCCCACAAGATACTAATAGTACTCTTCATAGTAAATCAAAATGAGATGTATCAGTATTGTGTAGAAAATATAATGTTACATAGGCATAAAATACTCCAAACATTTTCCAATAAGATTTGTAAAATAAAGAACTATTGATAACGTGCAACAAATAAATATTGCAATATTCTCATATGTAGAACCCTTCATATTGGTAACAACAGAGTGCAGTACGTATATGTCAGCTTTTGAGATTCAGATTTCGATGAGTGAAAGCCACCAAAAAGTCACTTCCTGATAAATAACTTAAGTGTACATTGACAGTAAAGACTGTGTAAAGCTTGTTCAGAACCTGCAAAAGCACCATCCCTAGATTAAGATGCAACAAAGCACATGACTATATATTTCCATGCTTAGGGGCACATAGGTGTGGATAATTAAACTATTCTGTCTTGACATCAACTATATATGCTGACGAATGAGCATTCCATACTATGCAAAAATCATAAATTCACTCACTGTTGTGATCTTCATGCATACCATTCCCTGAAATTAGGAGGAAATAACACTGTAGATTTGACGTTTATTTCATTTTTGCACAAATCACTTTTGTGTTTGTTATGATATTTCTGAAATCATTAATTGCTGTGTTTTTCTATTAAACATGCTTCATTTTCAAATGAAGAATTATAATGCAATGTTGCAAATTGGTCTGTGTATTGTAACCTTTTACAATTATGCAACAGCAGTCTCTTAAGGAATACAGCTTTCTCGATAAAACAATTTCCAGATCCCAATGTGTTATCTCCATTCTTACCCATTGAAGTAAAATGCATGAATTTCTAAATGCAAGAAACTCTAACAGCTTATGATGTGAAAATATAGCAGAAGAAATGCCAAATGGAAATCATCCAATAGCAACTGGGATCCCTTAGTGGTCACCCATCTCAGCACTACCCTACCCCAATGATGTTTAAGTGATGTGACCAGACAAGAAATGCTGATTTCAACATGGCATGACCGTTGGCAAAGATAATGTCTTTAAACTGCAATTTGATTGCTGTTTTGCAATTAATCAGTTGTGTATTATTACAACTACAAAAACCTTATCAATGACATGATTTGCACAACTTTCTGATATTTTAAATAAGAGGCAATGATGATTTAAATTATAGCATGTTATGCTAGTAACCTGCTTTAAGCAGAGTTTAACTTTTTGTTTTCCACATTTCATCACTTATTTATTGCTATTGCTACACAGAACTTATACTCCTCACGCAGTTATTTTTCTCGTTGTCCAATCCGCCAGCAACATTCCAAACAGCTGAACATCTTTTCATGGTTTTAAGTTGCCAAATTGACTAATGTCTATGGAGAATGTATTTAGTCTGATATACCAGTTACATCCTATTGATGCCCGTAAGATACAATTAGTACTCTTCATAGTAAACCAAAATGAGATACATCAGTATTGTGTAGAAAATATGATATTACATAGGAATAAATTACTCCAAACCTTTTCCAATAAGATTTTTAAAATAAAGAAATATTGATAACATGCAACGAAGAAATGTTGCAGTTTTCTCATATGTTGAACCCCTCACGTGGGTAATGCCAGTGTGTGAACAAAAAATTGCAGCACTTATATGTCAGTTTTTGAGATAAAGATTTGGATTGGTGAAAACTGCCAAAAATTCCCTCCCTTTTAAATAACTTATGAGTGCATTAAGTGTGAAGATTATGAAAATCGGATTGAGAAAATGCAATTATGCCACCCCAATATTAGTATTAGCCTAAGCACATGCTAATATATTGCAAGGCTTAGTGGCACATAGGAGGTGTGAATTAAAAATGTTAATTCACGTTTACTTCAACTACATTTGCAGACTAATAAGCATTCTGTACACAGCGGAAATCCAATACACACACTCATAGAGTCCTAATTTGTAAAATACAATAAAATTCGTTGGAAATAAGATTGTAGATTGGAAGTAAACTTCATTTTTGAAAAATATCACTTTTGTGTTAGTTATGAAAATTTTTGCCAGTGTGTAGGGAATTTTGTAGTCCATTCCTAAGCAAAATGACATGGGTTTCACAATATTAGAATTTGAGATATGGCAAAATATTATTTACCATTAATATCAATGGAAAAAATACACTTTGTGAATTATTTTCTCTCCTAAACATCCCAGAATTGTCAATTTTGGCCAGAATGTGGAGAATGCTGCACTCCATGCCTATGCAAATCGGCATGGCTGTACCTTTAATAGAATTGAAATATTACAAATAATGACGTTTTTCCATTGAAATCAGTAAAGAAACAAAGTGTGGTATTTCAACTCCTATACATCATAGAACTGTATATTTTTGTCAGAATGTAGGGAATGCAGTACTGTATGTATGACAACACAGGTTGTGCGTTATTTTCTCTACTAAGCATCACAGAATTTTAAATTTTGCCAAAATTTAGAGAATGTGCTACTCTTTGTCTTTGAAAAATGGCATGGCTGTAGCATTAATAGAAATTGAAATATTATAATACCATGAAATTTTTTCATTGAAATCAATGGGAAAACACTAAGTGCATTATTTTCTCTCATATAAGTCAAGAACTGTAAATTCTGGCCAGAGTGCAGGAATGTGGTAGTTTATGCCATTGTAAAACGGCACAGCTGTAGCTTTAATAGAAATTGAGATATTGCTAAAAATAACATTTTTGTATTCAAATAAATAGGAAAACACACTTTGCGCAGTATTTTCTCTCATGTACATCCTAGAACTTCAAATTGTTTTCCAGAATGCAAATTTTTTCCAGAATACCCTATGCAAAAGGGTAAAGCTGTAGTTTTAAAAGAAATTGAGATATTGTTAAAAAATGAAACTTTTTTCAATGAAATCCATGGGAAAACTCACTTTGTGCGTTATTTACACTCCAATGGAAAATGTAGAGAATGTGGTACTTCATTCATTTACAAATCGTCATGGCTGTAGTTTGAATAGACATTAAGTTATTTCAGAAAAAGCTTTCCTTTGAAATCAATAGGAAAAGAAACATTTTAGAATTATTTTAAATCATATAAATCATAGATTCTTAAATTTTCCTTCAATGTAGGGAATGTGGTAAACCAATCATGCACAGTATGGAATGGCTTTAGCTTTAATTGAAATTCTCATATGGCAAAAAGAAAGATGAAGTTTTTCCATTGAAATCAATGGGAAATCACACTTAATTCGAGAGTTTGCTTTCTATACGTAATAGAGCCATAAATTTTTGCCAGAATGTTGCGAATGTGGTACTCCAATCATTTGCAAAGTGGCATGGCTGTAGATTTAATAGCAATTGAGATAATACAAAAGAAAAATGAAGTTTTTCCTTTAAAATCAATGGGAAAACACACTTTGTGTGATATTTTCTCTCCTACGAGAAGGTAGGGAATTTGGTACTCGAAACTGAGAAATTGCAAAAAGAAAAATTAAGTCTTTCCTTTGAAATCAGTGTTTGAAAAATACTTTGTGCAATATTTACTCTCCAACATAAAATAGAACTGTAAATTTTTGCCAGAATGTTGGGAGTGTGGTACTCCAATCATGTGCAAGACAGCATGGCTATAGCTTTAATAGAAATTTGGATGTAAAAAAGAAGAAAAATGAAGTGTTTCCATTTCAATCAATGGAAAAACACACTTTGTGGAATATTTTCTCTTCTATACATCACAGAACTGTTATTTTTTTCTCAGAATGTGGTACTCCAATCATGTCCAACATGACATGGCTGTAGCTTTAATATAAATTGAGATATAGCAAAAAGAAAAATGAAGTTTTTTCTATTGAATACAATGGGAAAAGAAACTCTGTGTGATTTTTTTCTTATGCATGGTAGAACTGTAAATTTACTCAAGAATTTGGGAATATGGTACTCCACTCATGTGGAAAACGGCATAGCTGTAGGTATAATAGAAATTGAGAAACTGCAAAATGAAAAATGAAGTTTTTCCATTGAAATTTATGGGGAAAGAGACTCCATGCGATATTTTCTTTCCCACACATAATAGAACCATAATTTTTCCAGAATTTTGGGAATGTGGCACACCAATCACATACAAAACCGAATAGCTGTAGCTTTAATAGAAATTGAAATATAGCAAAAGGAAAAATGCAGTTTTCCATTCAATACATTGGGAAATCGTACTTTGTGCAATATTTTCTCTTCTATATAAAGCAGAACTGTAATTTTTTTTCATAATGTAGTTAAAATCGTATTCTAATCATGTAAAAAAATCGGCATGGTTCTAGCTTTAATAGAAATTGAGATATAGGAAAATGAAAAATGAAGATTTTCCATTTAAATCAATGGGGAAACACACTTTGTGCGTTTTCTCTCTTATACGTGATAGAACTGTAAATTTTGGCCAGAATGTGTAGAATGTGGTACACCAATTACGTGCGAAGCGGCATGCCTGTAGCTTTAATAGAATTTGAGATATTGCAATAAGAAAATGAAGTATTTCCATTGAAATCAATGGGAAAACACATTCTTTCCTATACATAACAGGACCATATTTTTTGGGGGGGAGCGGGGGTTGCGTTGGACACACCAGTTCTCATCTGATCACTGAAGTTAAGCAACGCAAGCCCAGTTACTACTGACATGGGTGGTCGCTTGGGAAAGCTGGATACTGCTAATACCCAATAATCGTCGCATTAGTGTAGTGTCTGTGCAGTCTATGCATTAGAACTATACAGTGGATGGGTCTCTAATGACCTTGTAGTTGACGGGACCTTAAACTCCAACAAACAACAACAAAAAAATGCAGTTTTCCACATCATTGGAGTACCACATTCCCTACATTCTGGCGAAAAATTACAGTTCTATGATTGATAGGATAGACAATATCACACAAAGTGTGTTTTCTTATTGATTTCATTGTAAAACGGGTCCCTAATGACCTTGTAGTTGACGGGACCTTAAACACTAACAAACAAAAAAACAAACCATATTTTTTGCAGAATGTTGGGAATGTGGTACTCCAACAATGTGAAAAACAGCATGGCTGTATTTTTTATGGAATTTGAGATAAAGGAAAAAGAAAAATGAAGTTTTTCTGTTGAAATCCATGAGAAAACACACTTTGTTCGTTTTCTTTTCTATACACTCCAATAATGTGCAAAATGGCTTAGCTGTAGCATTAATAGAAATTGAGAAATAGCAAAAGGAAAAATGAAATTTTTCCATTTACTACAATGGAAAAAGGGACTTGGTGGAATTATTTCTCTCCTATATAAAGAATAACTGTAAATTTTTTAATAATGTAGGGAATATGGTACTCCAATCATTTAAATAACGACATAGCTATAGATGTAATAGAAATTGAGATATAGGTAAGAGAAAAATGAAGTTTTTCCTTTTAAATGAATATAAAATTCACTTTTGTAATATTTTCTTTATTATACATTATAGAACCATAAATTTTTGCCAGAGTGTTGTTAATGTGGTACTCTAACCATGCACAACACAGCATGGCTGTAGCCTTAATAGAGAGTGATATATAGCAAAAAGAAAAATGGAGTATTTTTTCTATTGAAATCAATGGGAAATCCCACTTTGTGCGTTTTTACCCCTATTTCCAATAGAACTGTAAATTTTGGTCAGAATTTAGGGAATGCAGAACTCCAATCATGTGCAAAATGGCATGGCTGTCGTTTTAATAGAAATTGAGATATACCTAGTAGAAAAATGAGGTTTTTCAAATGAAATCAATGCAAAAATACACTTTGTGCAATATTTTTTTTTCTGAAACGTAATAGAAACATAAATTTTCGCCAAAATGTTATTAATCTGGTACTGCAATGATGTGCAAAACGACATAGCTGTAGCTTTAATAGAAAGTGAGATATAGGAGAAAGAATAATGAAGTTTTTCCATTGAAATCAATAGGAAAACACACTTTGTGCGTTTTCTTTCAAATACATGATAGAACTGTAAATTTTGTCCAGGATGTAAGGAATGTGGCACCCCAATCATGTGCAAAGCGGCATGGCTGCAGCTTTAATAGTAATTGCTGCATAGCAAAAAGAAAAATGGCGTTTTTACAATGAAATCAATAAGAAAACACACTTTGTGCGATATTTTCTATCCTATAAATCATAGAACTGTAATTTTTCGCCAGAATGTAGGGAATGTGGTACTCCAATGATGTGGAAAACGGCATTTTTTTGTTGTTGTTTGTTGGAGTTTAAGGTCCCGTCAACTACAAGGTCATTAGAGACCCGTCCACTGTATAGTTCTAATGCATATACTGCACAGACACTACACTAATGCAACGATTATTGGGTATTAGCAGTACCCAGCTTTCCTGAGCGACCACCCATGTCAGTACTAACTGGGCTTGCGTTGCTTAACTTCAGTGATCAGACGAGAACTGGTGTGTCCAACGCAACTCGCAGCTCCCGGAAAACGGCATGGCTGGGGCTTTAATAGAATTGAGATATTGAAAAAAAATTGAAGTTTTTCAATTTAAATCAATACGAAAACAAACTTTGAGTGATATTTTCTCTCCTATACATAATACAACCATAAGGTAATTCCAGAATTTAAGGAATGTGGTACTTCAATCATGTGCAATAACTTTTTGTAGCTTTAATAGAAATTCAGATATAGCAAGTGGAAATATGAAGTTTTTCCTTTGAAATCAATGGGAAAACACACTTTGTGTGATATTCTCGAACTGTAAATTTTTTCCAGACTGTAGGGAATGTTGTATTCCAGTCATGCGCAGAATTGAATAGCTGTAGCTTTAATAGAAGTTAAGATATAAGAAAAAGAAAATGAAGTTTTTCCATTGAAATTACATTCTTACATTTTTACATGCGAGCTCTACTATAAAATTAATATCCCTCATGAAGTGGATTGGTGAGGTGTAAAAGCAGAAAAGCTTCAACATGAATTTCCCACGTTTGTTATCAAAATTTAGTAATTGGTTTTCATGATTTTGATACACGAGCTAGTAATAGAAAAGTGAACCATGAGTGCATTCTTTGTATTATAATAGCAAAAAAATTAAAAATGCTAATGTAAAATAAATTTAGTGAAAATGATCTAAAGTAAGTGATCAGAAATTTGACATCGAGACACCTATGAAAAAAATAGTTTAATAAAAACGTACTATAAACCAACAACCCAACTCACACAGGACCAGATTGTTTCATCCCTATTTCAATACATTGCTTAGGAAAGATTTCCCTTTTCTTTTTAAAATGTATAGATAAATCATAAATACCCAGTGTGAGACTATTAATGTCACATTGAGCCTGATATTTTGTGTTCCTCAAGTCTCCTTCAACAGCAAAAATTGCCTTTGATGTGAACCACAACTTGGAACTCATACTCAATCGGTTAGGTAAATGTGGGAAATTTATTTTGTTATCCCTTTGGCGGTAAATCCAAACAATCCTAGTATATAAAATAAGATTTCTGAGTTAAAAAACCTCTATTTGAGGAGCATTCATAGATTTTGTTATGTGCCTATTTAGAGCTGGATTATTGTCTAATGCTTTGTCACGCAACTTGACAGATTTCAAAAGTAAGGAATGGTCACATGCAGACCAACACATAAGCCCATATGTTATGATTCATACCCCTAATATTCTGCACAGCAGCATTGATGCTTTTTACGTTTAATTGTTACTGCTGAAGATGTAGCTGGTAGTTTAATGTTGTATCTAAAACTATGCCCAAATCTCTAATCAACTGTATACGTGTAACATGTACCCCATTCAAGAATGAATAGGGGTATAGTATAAGGGATCGTATCCAATGAAAGGTTATAATTCTAGATTTGTAAAATATTAATGACAAGTTATTTGACAACAGCCATTGTTCAACCACTCAGATGGAATCATTTATCACTCTGTCATTAATTATATTAACAACCTCTTTAGATAGTTTCAGATCTTCAGGGAATGCCAAATAATCTTTTCTAAAATCTTTGCAAAAGCTAATAAAATTGAAATTGGGTGGTAATTGTCCATACTCGCCCTTAATCCACTTTAATAAATTGGTAATTCATGAACAGTCCTCCAAATCTTAGGAACTGTATGAGTTTGTAAACATAAGTTAAAATACTTTGCTAGGATAGGTGATATTAGGTCGCAGTAAGCCTTGAGGAATACCTCCAGGGCTGAAGGTAAATGAGGAATGCAACCTTCCAATAACCTAATGCACCTAATATATGGTATACTGTTGATATTGAGATTCATCTCACCATCAGGTAAAATCAAAGGATAATTGTTTTCTAGGAACTGGGTTGAGCCACATCTTGTAAGTTGACCAAAATAAATGCAAAATCTCAGCCATTCCTTGGTGGTCAGTGACAAGATGGCCATCAATGCACAGAGCCAAACTATAACCACGTTGCCTTGACAATCTGTTGTATTGTGACAAAAACATTTAGAGTAGTTATGGCTAGCAGCCATGTTGGCCATCAACTGACATTGGTCCCAAATCAACGTCTGTTTTACCAGAGCTCTGAGCCTAGAAAACTGCTGGTATCTTGAAGGAGAGGGATAACGATTATTTCTGCTCTAATAGCAGCGTTTAAGCTTAATCAGCTTAATTGCTTGAAAACTAAACCAGGAGGGACAGTATGAGCATTTCATCTGTGGATGCTTCACTGGAATATAGTCTGAAATAGCTTTCTGGATGGTCTGGTAGAAAGAGTCAACTCTTGCCTTGGGGTACTCTAGCAGTTGTAGGTTGAACCAATTTGCTGTTTGTAATTGATATATAAATTTACAAAATTTCCTCTGACCCAATTGTAACACCAGTGAGGTTTAAATGAACTGATGTTTGACTAAACATAGGTGAGCTGAAGATAGAGATGTAAGGCAGGATGATGGCCATCCAACAATAACATGGGCAAGTCACTGATGCATTGATCCAGTAAACGCCATTTATGGTTGTAGATCCTTCTTAATTGATGAAATTTTGTGACACCTACCAAGGCAATCAAGGCAGTAGGTTTTCTCCTTTGGGCTGAGCATAAATAAATGGGAATCAGAGAGGTCCAGTAAATTAGTAGGACATTTAAGTCCCCCAAAAGAATGACTGAAGAGCAAAAGGCAAAATTTGTAGTTAAAGCTTCAATGGATGCTGTGAATTCAGCAACTCTCAGGGCAGAGGAAAAATAACAGATTAAGAGTGTGATAGGCTTTACATTTGGCATATCACACAAAGTGAGTTTTCCCATTGATTTTAATTTAAAAACTCCATTTTTCTTTTTGTTATATCTCAGGTTCTATTAAAGCTACAGTTATGTTGTCATAAAAGCCAAGGTTATTTGTATGCTACCCAGTCACCCCACAGTCCCAGTGATTTCAGGGTTGGGAGCTTTTCCTGATCTTGATGTGCCTTCTAAACTGTATAAATTATAACTTTTGTGACACGTTTAAACCATAAGTTAATTTGCTATACCTTGTTTGAGCATTTGAAAGAACATAAAGTACCTCATTTTCTACATTGTGGCAAAATTTACAGATCGATGCTTTATAGAAGAGAAGAAATCGCACAATGTGTTTTCCCATTGATTTCTATGTAAAAATTCCATTTTTCTTTTTGCTATATCTCAATTTTTGAAATCAATGGAAAAACACAATCTGTGCGATACTTTCTCTACTATACATAATAGAATCATAACTTTTATTCAGAATGTTGGGAATGTGGTACTCCAATCATGTGCAAAACGGCATGGCTGTAGCTCTAATAGAAATTGAGATATAGGAAAAACAAAAATAGAGTTTTTTCATTGAAATCAATAGAAAAACACACTCTGCGCGATATTTATCTCCTATGAATGTGGGGAATGAGGTACTAATATCATGTGCAAAACGGGATGGCTTTAGCTTTAATACAAATTGATATATAGCAAAAGGATAAAATTAGTAGAACAATACACAGTGTGATATTTTCTCTGCTATACAACATAGTACTGTAAATTTTAGCGAGAAACTGGGGAATGAGGTCCTCTAATTATGTGCAAAACGGCATGGCTGTAGATTTAATAGAAATTAAGATATAGAAAAAGGAAAAGTGAAGTTTTTACATTAAAATCAATGGGAAAACACAATTTTTAAGATATTTTATCTCCTATACAACGTGGAACTGTAGATTTTTGCAAGAATGTAGGGAATAAGGTACTCATATCTTGTGCAACGTGGCATGGCTGTAGTTTTAATAGAAATTGAGATATAGAAAAAGAATGGAGTTTTTACATTGAAATCAATAGGAAAACAGACTTTGTGCGATATTTTCTTTACTATACGTAACAGAGTCTTAACTTTTATCCATAATGCTGGAAATGTGGTACTGCAATCATTGGCAAAACTCATGGCTGTAGCTTTAACAGAAATGAAAATATAGTAACACAAAAATGGAGTTTTTACATTGAATTCCACGGGAAAATACACTGTAAAATATTATCTCTCCTATACAATATAGAAATGTAAATTTTGTGAGAATGAAGGGAATGAGGTATGCCAATCATGTGCAAAACGGCATGGCTGTAGCTTTAATAGAAATTGAGATATCGCAAAAAGAATAATGGACTTTGCAGATTGAAATCAATGGGAAAACCCACTTTATGCGATATTTTCTCTCCTATATAACATACAACAGTAAATTTTTATGATTATGTAGAGAATACAATACTCCAATCATGAACAAAACGACATGGCTGTAGCTTTAATAGAAATTGACATATAGCAAAAAGGAAAATGCTGTTTTTATATTGAAATCAATAAAAAAAACTTTGTGCGATATTTTCCTTCCTATACATAATACAATCATAACTTTTATCTGGTATTAGAATGTGGCACTGCAATCATATTCAAAATGGCATGGCTGTAGCTTTAATAGAAAAAGAAAAAATGAAAACAATAGGAAAAAACACTTCCTGAGATTCTTTCTCATCTGTAAAACATAAAACTGTAAATTTTTTTGAGAATGTAGAGAATGAGGTACTTCAGTCATGCGCAAAATGGCATTGCTCTAACTATAATGGAAATTGAGATATACCAAAAAGAAAATTGGAGTTCTTACATTGAAATCAATGGGAAAACACACTTTGTTAGATAATTTCTTACCTATATATAATAAAATCATAATTTTTATCCGGAACGTTGAGAATGTGGTACTTCAATCATGTGCAAAATTGGCATGGAGGTAGCTTTATATGAAATTGAGATATACCAGAATAAAAAATCGAGTTTTTTCATTGAAATCATTGCAAAAACACAAATTGTGATATTTTCTCTCATAAACTACAAAGAACTATAAATATTTGTGAGAAAGTAGGGAATATGGTACACCAATCATGATAAAAACGACATGTCTGTAACTTAAATAGAAATTGAGATATAGCAAAAAGAAAAATGAATTTTTTCCTTTCAAATCAATAGCAAAACGCGCGTTCTGCAATATATTTACTCTCCTACATAAAATAGAACCGTAAATTTTTACCAGAATTTTTGGAATTTCTACTTCAATCATGTGCAAATCGGCATAGCTGTAGCTTTAATAGAATTTGAGATAAAGCACAAAGAATCACATTGGAATCAATAGGAAAACACACTTTGTGTATGTTGTCTCCTATACATGAGAGAACATAAAATTTTGGACAGAATGTGGGTAATGTGGTACTCCAATCATGTGTAGACAGCATGGTTGTAGCTCCAATAGATGGGAAAACACACTTTTAGCGTTATTTTTCTGCTATACATTATAGAGTTGTAAATTATGGCTGGATTGTAGAGCATATGGTACTTCAATCATGCACAAAACAGCATGGCTGTAGCTTTAAAAAATTGGAGATATAGCAAAAAAAATAAAGTTTTTCTCATTGAAATCAATGGTAAAACACATAGTGGGATATGCTCTTTCTTATACGTAATGGAACCATAAATTTTTGTGAGAATGTTGGGAATGTGGTACTTCAATCATGTGCAAAACAACATGGCTGTAGCTTTAAAAAAATGGAGATATAGCAAAAAAAACAAAGTTTTTCTCATTGAAATCAATGGTAAAACACACGGTGGGATATGCTCTTTCCTATACGTAATGGAACCATAAATTTTTGTGAGAATGTTGGGAATGTGGTACTCCAATCATGTGCAAAACGTCATGGATTTAGCTTTAATAGAAATTTAGATAAAGCAGAAAGAAAAATGAAGTTTTTCTATTAAAATAAATGGGAAAACACACTTTCTTTACTTTCTCTCATATACATGATAGAACTGTAAATTTTGACCAGAATGTAGGGAATTTAGTATCTCAATCGTCAGCAAAATGGCATGGCTGTAGCTCTAATAGAAATTGAGATACAGCAAAAAGAAAGATGAAATTTTTCTATTGAAATGAATGTTAAAACACACTGTGTGCAATATTTTATTTCCTATATAAAATAGAACAGCAAATTTTTTCCAGAATATTGGGAACGTGCTATTCCAATAATATGCAAATCGGCATGGCTGTAGCTTTAAAAGATATTGAGAAATAGCAAGTTCTTTTATTGAAATCAATGTTAAAACACACTTTTTGCGATATTTTCTCTGCTATATACATTAAAAAAGTAAATTTTGGCCAGACTGTAGGGAATGATTTACTCCAATGATGTTCAAAATGTAATCGCTGTAGCTTTAATACAAATTGAGATATAGCAAAAAAAAAATAAATGAGGTTTTTCACTGTCATCAATGGGAAAACACACTTTGAGCGATTTGACTCCTAAAGATCATAGAACTGTAAATTTTCTACAGAATGTGGGGAATGTGGTACTGCGATCCCATGCAATACACATTGGCTGTAGCTTTAATATAAACTGAGATATAGCAAAAAAAAATTTTTCCATTGAAGTGAATGGGAAAACACACATTGGGTGATATTTTCCCTTCTACACAAAATAGAACAGTAAATATTTACCAGAATGTTGAGGATGTGGAACTTTACTCACATGCTAAATGGCATTTCTGTAGCTTTAATGCAAATTGAAATATAGCAAAAGGATAAACAAAGTTTTTCCATTGAAATCAATAGGAACCCAAACTAATATTTGTGATATTTTCTTTCCTATACATAATAAGCAAATTCTGGCCAATATTTACATTTCTAATAAATATAGGAGAGAAAGGATACAAAGTGTGTTTTCTTATGTATTTCAATAGAAAAACTTCATTTTTCCTTTTGCTTTATCTCAATTTTTTTAATGCTACAGCCATGCTGTTTTGCACATGATTGAAGTACTACATTCTCTACTTTCTGGCCAAAATTTACAATTTTATCATGTATAAGAGAGAATGTATCATACAAAGAGTTTTTATCATTGATTTCAATGGATTTTTCCTTTTGCTATATCTCAATTTCTATTAAAGCTACAGCAATGCCGTTCTGCACATGATTGTAGTCCCTCATGCTCTACATAGTAGCGAAAATTTACAATTCTATCATGTAGAGGAGGGAAAGTAGACCAGAAGGTGTGTTTTCTATTGAGTTCATAGGAAATTCTTGATTTTTTTTGCTACATCTCATTATCTGTTAATGCTACAGCAATGCCGTTTTGCACGTGATTGGATTACAACATTCTATCAATCTGGTAAA
>JAAFCE010009125.1:1058642-1112692 GCA_013389805.1 Trigoniulus corallinus | reverse complement strand
CTATTAAAGCTACAGCAATGCCATTTTGCAAATGGTTGAGTAAAACATTTCCAACATTCTGGCAAAAATTTATTTTTGTATTATGTATAGGAGAGAAAATATCACACAAAGTGTGTTTATTTTTTGATCACCTGGCAGCACTGCTAGGTTAGTTAGTTGTGTGTTAGATTGTTCTTGCTAATAAGCGTTTTTAAGAAATTCTGTGAACTGAGAGGTTAGATTTTTTTGTTATAAGTATTTGGCTTAGATAGTGGTTACTGTGTTTTGGCGCGTCTGGCCTATGGCTGGGCTGACTGACAGCCATCTGAGGCCAGGTACTTGCAAGTAGGCTTATTACATATTTCTAAGTAAAGCGGCTGTGTAGTCATCTGCTTTTTTGTCATCACTATCTGCTAAGGGGTACAGAGTCGTCTGGATGCCCCTTGGCCCCTTGCCCTTTGGCACCATGATGGCGCCTCAAGTGTTGTTTAGTTTTTGGGAAAGACATCTATCCACTTAAATCGACTATTAAATGTATAATTTGCTTGAAAAAGTCACATACTGATTGTCTAAATGTAACGCCCAATTAGGCTCAGCTAATGACAGCTAGTTTTAAATGTAAGGGTTGCCTATCAGTCTATGGGGGAATTACTCCTGGTAAAGCAGGGCACTCATTTTCACTCGATTTGGATCCATCACGTGATCATCAACTAACACTTTTTAATCTTAAAAAGTTTAGGTGGCATGGAATGAGATCGTCGTCCAGAAATTGAAGTTGCTATGGTCATATATTTCTAAACTGTGGGATCACACCAGAAAAGGCTACTAACACTAAGTTTGAAAAATCCTATGCTTAGGTGGCTTCAGCTGGTCACCCTATGCTCTCAAATCCTCAGGACGAGCAGTCATCCACTGTACAGTTTAAGGCTGGCAGTGAGGTTGAGAGTGCAGGGCACCCCCATAATAATCATAAAAGCCAAGGTTATTTGTGTGCTATCCAAAAATCACCCCATAGTCCCAGTGATTTCAGGGTTGGGTGCCTTTCCTGATCTTGAGCGCCTCCTAAAACTGTAGCAATTAAAACTTTTGTGACATGTTAAAACCCTATGTTAACTTGGCAATCCTTGTTGCAGCATTTTAAAGAACATAAAGGAGGGTGGTACAAGCTGATTATATAATTAAATTCTAAATTTAGCTCATATTTTTATTTCCTTATTGCACTTTAGAGTGTGATACAAAATTCTTGTTTGCACCTGAGTTATGGCCTACTAATTTGCTGGTTAAGCACATTGTGGGTAAGGTTCAAGACAACATGTGAAAGATCATCTTATTATGTAAAGCCCTACTTCATCCTTTACAAATAGTAATAGCATCATTGATGGGAGAGAGGTAAGCTGAATATGTATTATCAGAATGTCTGGTGCCTTCAATCTAAATGTTACTCATTTCTGAAAAACTTATCTGTTGAAACAAATAATGTTATTGTCCTGACAGAAACCTGGTTCTCTGAGGAGATAAACTCTTCCAAATACTTTCCACCAACTTTCCAGGTGTTCCAAAAGGAGAAGCTAGATTCTTATTTTGGAGGTGGTTTGTTGATAGCAGTCAACATGAATACTGTTGGGGAGAAGCCTTATGTCAATGAGCAGCTGAGCATACCTGATCATGTGCTGGGTTTATCCATATTGATGCCAAGTGTAGAGCCTATCACACTCTTAGTCAGTTATTTTCCCCCTGCCCTGACAGATGCTGAATTCACAGCATCCATTGCTACAAATTTGGCCTCTTGCTTTTCATTCATTTATTTGGGGGGGACTTTAATGTCCTACTGATTGACTGGACCTCTCCCATTCCCATTTATTTAGGCTCAACCTACAGGAGCAAAGCTACTGCCTTGATTGCCTTGACATGTGTCACAAAATTTCATCAATTAAATAGGATCGACAACCATAAATGGCGTTTACTGGAATAATGCTTCAGTGACTTACCCATGTTATTGGAGGAGGCACTTCCTCTTTAAAATTTGAATGGCCATCATCATGCCTTACATCTCTATCTTCAGCTCACCTATGTTTGGTCAAACATCAGTTCATTTAAACCTTGCTGGTGTTAAAGTTTGGTCAGAGGTAATTATCTACATTTATAACGAAAATTACAAACAAAACTTCTAGAGGATCCTAAGGCAAGAGTTGACTCTTTCTACCAGACCTTTCAGAATGCTATGTCAGACTGTATTCCAGTGAAGGATCCACAGATGAAATGCTCATACTATCCCACTTGGTTTAGTTTTCAAGTAATTAAGCTGATTAAGCTTAAATGCTGCCTTTAGAGCTGAAATAAACGTTATCCCTTTTCCTCAAGATACCAGCAGTTTTCTAGGCTCAGAGCTCTGGTAAAACAGATGTTGATTAGGGACGAATGTCAGTTTATGGCAAACATGGCTGCTAGCCATAACTCATCTAAACGTTTTTGGTGACAACACAACAGATTGTCAAGGCAATGTGATTATAGTTTGGCTCTGTGCATTGATGGCCATCTTGTCACTGACCACCAAGAAGTGGCTGAGATTTTGCATTTCTTGGCCAACTTGAAAGATGTGGCTCACCCCAGTTCCTAGGAAACGATTATCCTTTGTTTTTACCTGATGGTGAGATGAATCTTAATATCAACAGTATATCCATTTCTTAGGTGAATTGGGATATTGGAAGGTTGCACTACTCATTTACCTTAGGCCCTGATGGTATTCCTTCACTTCTAGTAAAGGCTTACCATGACCTAATATCACCTATCCTAGAAGACTTTTTAACTTCTCTTTACAAACTCATAAAGATCCACAGATTTGGAGGACTGTTCGTGAATTACCTATTTATGAAAGTGGATTGAGGGCGAGTTTGGCCAATTACCACCCAATTATAATTTTATCACCTTTTGCAAAGATTTTGGAAAAGATATTTTGGGCTAAATTAGTTCCTTACAGTAGAAAATTTTTACACCCGCCCTGACATGGTTTTCAAACCAATAAGTCAAGTAAATCAAATTTATTGATGCACATTGACAATATAACTAATGCGTTCAAAAATGGCGTTAGTTAGATGCACTATATTTAGATATCTGTAGAGCCTTCGATACAGTGTCCATTACACTACTATTGAAAAATTGGAATAGTATGGCTTATTGGGGGATTTAAACAGTTTCATAGGACATTATTTAGCAGAACGTTACAACTATGTTAAAATTGAGGGCGTTTTAAGCCAGAATCATTGCCAGCAAGTGATGGGTATTCCTCAGGGCAGTACTATAAGCCCATTGGCATTTAATATTTACATTAATGATCTTTTTTGCCAACTTAGCTCTCAGATCATTCCTTTGGCATTCGCTGAAGACCTGAAGTTATCTAAAGAGGTTGTTAATGTAAATAATGACAGAGTGCTAAAGGATTCCATCTGAGTAGTTGAAAAATGGCTGTTGTCAAATAACCTGTCATCAAATTATAACAAATCTGAAATTATAACTTTTCACTGGACATGATCCGCTATACTATACCCCTATTCATTCTAGAATGGGGTACATGTTACATGTATCCAGTTGATTAAAGATTTGGGCATAGTTTTAGATACAAAATTAACCTATCAGCTACATCTTCAGCAGTTATATTTATACTTAAAAAGGATCTATGGTGCTGTGCAGAATATTAAGGGTATTCATTTATTTCCAGGACTTCAGACCTGGTTAAATGATTCGCTGATTAAATTCATAACGTATAGGGTTATGTGTTGGTCTACATGTGACCATTCCTTTCTTTTGAAATTATGTCAAGTTGTATGACAAAGCATGAGACATTGATCCAGCTCAAGATAGGCACATAACAATATCTATGAATGCCCCTTAAATGGAGGTTCTTTCACTCAGAAATCTTTTTATATATTGTAGGATTGTTGGGCTTTACCGCCTATGGGATAACAAATTAAATTCCCACATTTACTTAACCAATTGTGTTTGAGTTCCAAGTCGTGGTTCACATCAAATGCAATTTTTGCTGTTGCAGGAGATTTGAGGAACACATTATATAAGGCTCAACGTGACTTTAATAGTCTCACACTGGGTATTGATGATTTATCTAAACCCATATATATTTTAAAAAGAAAAGTGAAATCGTTTCTAAGCAATGTATTGAAATAGGGATAACACAATCTGGTGCTGTGTGGGTTGGGTTGTTGGGTTATAGTACGTTTTTATTAATATCTATTTTCAATGATGTCTTCATTTCAGAATTCTGATTACATTATTAAGATATTAGTATTTCATTTTTTTCCGTTTTTTTCTTTATATTCTAACTTATTCTAGAGTATTTTCTCTAAATTTATTTTAAATATGCATTTTTAAATTTTTTGCTATTTTCATACTCAGAGTGCAATTATGGTTCGCTTTTCTAGAATTAGCTACTGTATCAAAATCATGAAAACTATATACTGAATTTATGATTAGAAACGTGGGAAAGTCATGTTTAAGCTTTTCCCCTTTTACACCCCATGAATCAACATCATGAAGGATCTTCCTGTTATAGTAGAGGTCAAATGTAAAATTGTAAGAATGTAATTTCAAAGGAAAAACTTCATTTTCTTTTCCCTATATCTTAATTTCTATTAAAGCTTCAGCCATTCCATTTTGCAAATGACTAGAGTACCACATTCCCTACATTCTGGCAAAAATTTACAGTTCTATTTTTATATAGGAGAGAAAATATTGCACAAAGTGCGTTTTCCCATTGATTTCAATAAAAAAACTTCCTTTTTCCTTTTGCTACATCCAAATTTCTATTAAAGCTACAAAAAGATATTGCAAATGATTGGAGTACCACATTCCCAACATTCTGGCCAAAACGTATGGTTGTATTATGTATAGGAGAGAAAATATCACGCAAAGTTTGTTTTCGTATTGATTTAAATTGAAAAACTTCATTTTTCTTTTTTCAATATCTTAATTCTATTAAATCTTCAGCCATGCCGTTTTCCACATAATTGGAGTACCACATTCCCTATATTCTGGAAAAATTACAGCCATGACATTTTGTAAATGAATGAACTACCACATTCCCTATATTCTGGAAAAATTACAGCCATGACATTTTGTAAATGAATGAACTACCACATTCTCTACATTATGGGAAATATTTACAGTTCTGTGATCCTTAGGAGAAAAAATAATACATACAGTGTGATTTCACACGTGGAAAGCCACATTCCCTACATTTTGGCAAAAATTCAGATTTCTATGATGCATAGGAGAGAAAATAATGCACAAAGTGAGTTTTCCCATTGATATTATTGAAAAAAATTTCGTTTTTTTGCAATATCTTAATTTCTTTTAAAACTACAGCTATGCCTTTTTTGAATAGGCATAGAGTTTCACATTCTTTACATTCTGGCAAAAATTTACAGTTCTATGATGCACAGGAGAGAAACTACTGCTCAACGTGTGATTTCCCATTGATTTCAATGAAAAAACATCATTTCCCGGTAGTACTTAAATTTCTAATTAATCTCCAGCAATGCCGTTTTGCAATTGAACAGAGGGCCACATTTTCTACATTCTGGCGAAAAGTTACAGTTGTAAGATGTACAGGAGAGAAAATAATGCACAAAGTGAATTTTCCCATTTATTTCAATGGAAAAACTTTATTTTTTTTGCAATATCTCAATTTCTATTAAAGCTACAGCTATGCCGTTTTACGATGGCAAGAACTACCACATTCCCTGCATTCTGACAAGAAATTACAGTTCTTGATTTATATGAGTTAAAATAATTTACTAAGTGTGTTTTCCCATTGTTTTCAATAAAAAAATTTCATAGTATTATAATTTCTCAATTTCTATTAAAGCTACAGCCCTTCCATTTTGCCAAGGCAAGGAGTAGCACATTCTCTAAATTTTGGCAAAATTTACAATTGTGTGATGTTTAGTAGAGAAAATAATGCGCAACGTGTGTTGTCATACATATAAGTACTGCATTCCCTACATTCTGTCAAAAATTTCCATTTCTATGATGTATCGGAGTGGAAATACCACACAGTGTTTCTTTATTTATTTTAATGGAAAAACTTCATTATTTGTAATATTTCAATTCTATTAAAGGTAAAGCCATGCCGTTTTGCATAGGCATGGAGTGCAGCATTCTCCACATTCTGGCCAAAATTGACAATTCTGGGATGTTTAGGAGAGAAAATAACGCACAAAGTGTGTTTTTCCATTGATATTAATGGAAAACGATATTTTGCCATATCTCAAATTCTGTTAGAGCTAAACCCATGTCATTTTGCTTATGAATGGAATACAAAATTCCCTACACACTGGCAAAAATTTTCATAACAAACACAAAAGTGATTTTTTTCAAAAATGAAGTAAACTTCCAATCTACAATCTTATTCCTTAACGATATAAATGTATTTTACAAATAAGGACTCTATGCATGTGTTAATTGGATTTCACAGTGTAGAGAATGCTTATTAGTCTGCAAATGTAGTTGAAGTAAACATGAAATAACGGTTTTAATTCTCACCCCCTATGTGCCACTAAGCCTTGCAATATATTGGCATGTGCTTAGGCTAATACTAATATTGGGATGGCATATTTGCATGTTCTTAACCAGATTTTCATAATCTTCACACTTAATGCACTCATAAGTTATTTATAAGGGCGTTATTTTTTGGAAGCTTTCACCAATCCAAATCTGTATCTCAAAAACTGACATATAAGTGCTGCACTTCTTTTTTCACACACTGTAATTACCCACGTGAGGGGTTCAACATATGAGAATATTGCAACATATTTTCGTTATATGTTATCAATATGTCTTTAAGTTAAAAATCTTATTGGAAAAGGTTTGGAGTATTTTATTTCTATGTAACATCATATTTTCTACACAATACTGATGTATCTCATTTTGATTTCCTATGAAGAGTACTATTAGTATCTTGTGGGCAACAATGGGATGTAACTGGTATATCAGACTAAATACATTCTCCATAGACATTAGTCAACTTGGCGCCTTAAACCTATGAGAAAGAGGTTGGGCGTTTTGGAATGTTGCTGGGGGATTGGATAACTAGATTGGATTGGATAACTAGATAACACATTGGGATCTGGAAATTACTTGAATGAGAAAGCTGTATTCCTAAAGTGAATGCTGTTTCATCATTGTAAAAGGTTGAAATACACAGATCGATTTGCAACATTGCAATATGGTACTTCATTTGAAAATGAAGCATGTTTAATAGAAAAACACAGCAATTAATTATTTCAGAAAAATCATAACAAACATAAAAGTGATTTGTGACTTACTTACTTAGCATGTCGACAATAGCAACGTGCCAACGGGTAGGGGAAATGGCCAATCACCATAACAGGACGAGCCCAACGGAGGTGATCGCAGTAAATGGGAAGGGAGGAAATGAAGGGAAAGGGGATATTAGAAGCCCTAAATAGTATCTAATTCCCACTGTACACTGACACAGACAATGGACAACAACTAACAACGGACAAATAATCCAATAATAAAAAAAGGAAAAGGCTATCTAAAATATAGCAGAAGTAAAAATAGTAAAGGAATGAAGGTATAGTAGGAAGCCCCAGTTTACAGGCCAGGAACTACCTAAATCTGGTCACTAAAGGCCAGTAAAGATCTGTGATGAAGAAGCAGAATAGGTATTATCTTACATCTGAACTGTCTGTGTTGGATAGACGTGGTGGACTGTACAGCAAAGCTCGCATCCCAAAATATAAACTGTTAATAAAATCGACAAAGGGTAAAGTACATTGTTCAGTCACAAACATGTCACCGGGAAGACAAAGGGGTGTGCCATAAATGGCTTCAGCTGGTGTAGACTGTAACTCTTCTTTTGCAGCACAACGTAACCCAAACATGATAAGAGGTAGATGTTCACACCAATGAGTCGGATCACTGGTAGCTTTTAAAGAAGCCTTGAGTTGTCGGTGAAATCTTTAAATTAAACCATTTGCAGCCAGATGGTAAGATGTTGTTTGTATGTGTCGAGCTCCTAAGATATTGCACCAGTTAGAGAACAAAAGAGAGTCAAATTGTGCTCCTCTATCAGTTGTAATGTTAGAGGGTATACCAAATCTTGCGATGAAATGCATGATGAGAGCATTAGATACAGTTGTAGCTGTGGTATCTACAATCAGAATGGCTTCTGGCCAGCGAGTAAACTGATCAATACACATGAGAAGATAACGATGACCATTGGATGGAGGCAATGGTCCAACGATATCAATGTGTATTTTGTCAAATCTTACCGATGGTGGAGTACAAATGCCAACTGGTGATGAAACATGTTGGTGAACCTTGCTTTGTTGACATTGAACACATGCAAGTCTCCACTCATCTACATCTTTGTTCAAAGATGGCCAAATGTAACATTGGGCAATAAGTTTTCATATGGCAGAAACTCCAGGATTTGATATCTGATGTAACTGATCAAAAATGGCTCGACGCAAAGGAGGCAGAACAACTGGACGAGGCTGTGCAGTGGTAACATCACAGTAGAGGCTCAGATTGGAACCAGGAACAGGAACTAGTTGGATATGAAGAGAGAGAGGATTCTCTCAGAATTGTTGAAAATCTGGATCACTATCTTGAGCCAACTTGAGCTGTTCCAATGTGATATTACTAACAGATGGTTCTAGAACATGTATGGAAGTCCTAGAGAGTGTGTCAGCTACAAGATTGTCTGTACCATGATGGTGTCTTATATCTGTAGTAAATTCTGCAATATAGGTTAAGTGACGTGCTTCCCTTGGTGAGTGACAGTCGAGTTTAGAAGCCATGGAGTGAATAAGGGGTTTATGATCCATAAAGATCATAAAGCGTCGCCCCTCTAGGAAATAACGAAAGTGTTTGACAGAAAGATAAACTGCCAAATTTTCTCTCCCAAAGTTACTATAGTGAATTTCAGGTGGCTTAAACGTCTTGGAAAAAAAAACTTAATGGATGCTATTCACCCTCCACCAATTGCTGCAACAACAGACCAGCCGTAACGTCTGAGGCGTCTGTAAGCAGTGCTATTTTGGTGTTAGGATTGGGGTCAGGATGAACTAAGAGGACTGCATCAGAAAGGGCATTTTTGGTTTTAAAGAATGCATCTTCTGCTATGGTAGACCAAACTAATTTTGTATTTTTGGTTGTTTTGTCACTCAACATTGCATTTAACAGCTGCAAAATGGTAGCACAATGTGATATAAAATGGGGAATGACATTAATAAGGCCTAAGAAACATCGAAGTGACCATCGAGATTCAGGCCGAGGAAAATCTTTTATAACAATACTTTTTTTGGAAGGGGGCTGATTCCTTGAGCAGTGACTTTATGGACTAAAAAATCCAAAGAAGATTTGCTGAATTCGCACTTTGAGAGATTTAACGTTAATCCATAATTTTGCAGACATTCAAAAACTTGGTGTAAATGCGATACATGTTGTTCATCATCCTTGCTACCAACATGGATGTCGTATATATATGTATAAACGAAAGGAAGGTCTCCTAGAACCATGTCCATGAACCGTTGGAATGTTTGAGCTGCATTTCGTAACCCAAAGGGCATTCTAACATACTCAAATAGTCCAAACGGCATAATAACTGCAGTTTTGGAAACGTCCTCTGGTGCGATGGAAATTTCATGGTAGGCCTTGGTCAAATCCAGTTTCGAGAAAACACGTGCTCCATTGAGTTGTGAGTTGAACTCCATTAAATGAGGCATTGGATAACGGTGTGGAATAGTCCGAGCGTTCAGTTCCCTGAAGTCACCCACAAGTCTCCACATGTTATCTTTTGGTACCATGTGTAATGGACTGGACCAAGGACTACTAGAAGGTCTAATATAGCCAGCTGCATTCAAAGCCTGAAATTCTGCTTTGGCTACATTTGACCGCACTGGATCCAAACGCATGACATGAGCATGGCAGGGGGACCAGGAGTTGTGATGATATGATGGAAGACATCATGTGGAACTTGATTTGAAACGGGTTTTGGTATTGTTATGTGTTTGAATTCTTTTAGTAGTAATTTATAGCGGGAATCCGTGGCTGGTAATATGGAAGACAGCCCCTGATGGAAAACTGAATGTCGCAGGCCAATTCCAAGAATTTCAAGACCAGTCATCCTATCACTCAATATTTGGCGACCAACATCGACAACTAGCCCAAAATGAGCCAACTAGCCCAACTAGACCTTGCATGAGAGACGTCTGCGATGACAAAATCCCATGAAAATACTCACCGCAGCCCCAAATCTAAGCATAGCCGATGATGGGCATATGTTTTTATAGTCGAGCGATTGGTAGCAAAAACTTGTAAATCTTGAGGCTTGCAAGGCAGAGGAGAAATGGTGGATCTTGGAACTACGCTAAGGTCTGCTCCAGGATCTACGAAAAATTTCTGGCTTTTCTGGTAAAAAATTTCTGGCTCTTGAAACCTCCATTCCCCAACTCTAGCAATGAAGGGTGTCTATGTTTCCCTGGTTACAAGGTGCCTTGCATTTCTTTGTGGCCTTACCAAAGGTCTTATGATACAAGCAAAGGGTCTGTTGTTTAGGGGTATGATCCAACTGATCAGCTGATCCCCTCCTCCATGAGGAAGAACGATAACACGAGGCACTCTGTGAGCTATGCCCACAACAATGACACCTGGATGATGATAAAAAGTTTAAACAAGCAGTCAGGTCATCTACTCGAGAAATGAGTTTTAACATTTCATTATTTGATGTATTTGATGAATTGTGGAGTTGTTCTCTTGAAGAGTGAGTTGAATGTTTTGGGGAATCATTTAGATTATCTACCATGGCACCCAAATGTGCAACAGCAGGGTTGATTACTTCAAATATTTTATCGGCTGTATCAGCCAACTTCTCAATAGGTGTACTGGCATCTAAAGTTGAAAACACAATCCTAATCTGCCATGGCAGCCATGATAAAAATAGTTCTTGGATGATTGAAATATTTCCAGCTGAAACATCCCCAGCCAACTGTCGCATCCTGTGCAATAATTGTGACGGTTTGCAATTTCCAAGCAGGACATCCGTTAGCAACTTTTGGAGTCTTTGCTGTTGAGATAGTGTATTGTATTTAGTAACAGCAGCCTTTAAAATCTTGTATGCATCTACAGGTGGTGGGTTGAGTATAAGATCTCTCACATCACTCACTATCTCAGGTGGCAGGGCATCCACTGTGAGGTCAAACCTTTTTGAATCTGACCGAATTTGATGAATCCTAAAGCTATATTCAATTGTTGCAAACCACATTTCTGGGTCTTGAGCCCAGAATGTTGGAAGCTTGAATAGTTTATTTGGATATGCTGCATTAATAGATTGGTCTTCACTAGTAGGTAACCCATCATGCACAGAAAAAGTTGGAATGTGTGGGGGAAGATCCATTTCAATTGGTATCTCCATGGTTTAATTATGTAATTTCTTATTTATGTATTTTAATTATGTATTGTAATAGGACCCCGATATATATATAAAGAAATCTTTAAGATGTGTTCTACCGTCCAGACGCTCAATCAAACTGATAAATAAAATATCACATACAATGATAATATTAGCAATATCCCAAAAAAATTATTTTGTAACACACTGCTTCAAAAAAAATATCACGTCCGGGTAACCAATTGTGGTGGATGGTCAATCCGTTGTGTTCCACCACTTTTGTTATAGCAGTGCAACTGCAATATTCCCGTTGCAAATGTAGTAAAACGAAATAAATATTTATTATACACAAAACACTTGAGGATTGCTAACCATATCTGCAGAAAAATTAAATTATATCTTTTAAGTGAGATATACAAGGATCTGAATAGGATGACATTAAAAACGCGTCTGTACTGCACTGTATCAGAGATAACAACTTTACAAACTAAATTCTAAACTTTGAAAAATAAGAATAATAAGAATAATATGAATTCACATGATTTTTAATATTTGAAATTCAAAATCATGGAATTTAGGATAAAAATCATGTGGCATACGTCATGCAGGAGACGTGCATGTGACGTATGTCATCCACTACATCTTGATTTACTATGAAGATTACTATTAGTATCTTGTCGGCAACAATGGGATATAACTGGTATATCAGACTAAATACATTCTCTATAGTGATTAGTCAATATAGAAATTTAAACCCTCTTAAAGATGTGGGCTGTTTCATAATGTACTGGGGTAGGGGATAACTACAAATATAACAGTGAATGAGGAGGAGAAGTTTCATGTAGTAATCTTCACAATAGAAATAAATAAGTGATGAAATGTTGAAAACAAAAAGATAGAATCTGCAAAGAGTAGGCAATTTGCATAACATTCTATATTTTAAATCATCGTTGTCTCTTATTGTAAATTTAAGAAAGTTGTGCACTGCATGTCTTTGATAAGGATTTTGTAATTGTATAAATAAATAATTAATTAATTAAGAAGCAGCAGTTAAATTGACGTTATGTATGCCAATGGTCATGCTGTGTTGAAATTGCCCATTCTCATCTGGTCATTGTAGTTAAACAACGTTCGGCCTGTGTAGTACTTAGTTGAGAGATCACTTTTTGAGGGATCACATTCCTGTTGTTGATTTTCATTCAGCATTCCTTTTGTTATTTTCTCACATCATGAAACTGTTACAGTTTGTTGCATCTGGAATTCCATGAATTTTACTTCAAGGGGGATGAATGGAGATAACACTTTGTTATCAGGAAATTGTTTTTTTTTTTTTTTTTGAAAAAGCTGTATTCCAAAAGTGAATGCTGTTTCATCATTGTAAAATGTTAAAATACACAGATCGATATCCAATATTGAATTATGGTGCTTTGTTTGAAAAAGATGCATTTAAGTAGAAAAATATAGGAATTATTTATTTCAGAAAATTCTTCACAAACACAAAAGTGATTTGTGCAATAATGAAATAATCGAATTTTGGGGAATGTGCAGAAAGCTCAGTAATGTGAAAATGCTTTTGTATTCAATACATGATATCAGTTTTACTTCTTAGCTCTAATGTGCCACTTAGTACAGGTTTGTATTTGGGGGCACAATACTAATCCTGGGGTGGTGTTATTGCAGATTCTGAATCAGCCTCTCACAGTCGTTACTATTAATGAACCCATTAGTTATTTATCAGGGAGTTAATTTTCAGCAGCTATCTCCCAACCAAATCTGAATCTAAAAAACTGACATATAAGTACTGCACTTTTTTATTCACACATTCCATCATTACAAAGATAATGATTCTACATTTTTAAATTTTGCAACATTTATTCATTGCGTTTTATCAATAGTTTTTAATTTAAAATCTTATTTGAAAAACATTTGAGATTGTTAATTGTTCTCTAACATAATGTTTACTCCACAATAGTAATGAATCTTCGATAGAGTTAGTATAAAGAGCACTGTTGGTATCTTCTTGGCGTCAATGGGATGTATCTGGTATATCTGGTTGCAGGTTCTGAACCAGGCTCTTACACACTTTGCTCCTAATGTACATATTAATAATTTATCAGAGAGTAAAATTTCTAAAGATATGTACATTATGATAAGTCATCATTGCCTCCATTATTACCAAGGAGAAGGGTTCTACATATATGAATTTGAATTGGACTGCGGTGGGTACCCCGAACCCGACGCAGCCTTCCGCGTCCTCATAGGACGTCGGGGAGCCGAGATATAACCCTCGGTCAGGGGTTTTCCGCCTACAGCAGGCTGCTTGGACCCCTTCCCGGCGGAAATCCCGCATTGAGGCTCTGGATTCCTTCTCTCCATTCCGGGGACCCCCAGAATTTCAAACCGCATCTCTCTAGCATGTTCCGTTCGTTTTCTGTACCTGGAACCCGCCGCCCAGGTTCGATCTCGAAACCACTCTTGGAGTGCTCGTTCCCGGTGCCCCTGAACCCAAGAGTGAAGACGGCATCTCGCTGTGACCCTCCGTTCGTCCGCTGCAGCCACAGGGTCCAGCCACAGGTGCAACCCGAAAACGAGGTGTGGGATCTTCAGGGTTAGTGATTCCACACTGCCCCACCGAATTTGGAGTCGATCAGACGATGTCGGGTTTTTATCGACCCCAGGGTCGAACCCGCAGGCGTATCCACCAAAACCCGACATGGAAAGGTCTGGCAGGGACCCCAGGTCCCAGCAAATGCAAAGCACCGTCGCTGGCGTCACTCCTTGGCACCCAAATCTGGGGTCGATCACATAGTGTCTTAGAAATGGCTGTCTGCACTGCGAAATTTGGATGGGCCGATCCCTTCCAGAGGTCCCAGGATCAAGACGACCCCTCTTCCAGGTAGAGGTCTCTCCGACGAATTCCACACAGGTGGTCTGGTGTGATTTGCATAATCCTAACGATTTCTATCTCAAATTTTGGCATTCACATGACACAGGTTTGACAACTGCAGTTCTTTAGCACGTTCTTGCACTGCCAAAGAAACGGGTTGGGAACCCTTCCAGGGGAGATAGAGGTGAGAACAAGATATTTCCAGGTGCAGATCCATTCCACGGATCTAAAACAGTTTATTTGGTGGAATTTGAATGATCCTGTGAAATTTGAGGTTCTTTTTTGGTTTCAACGTTTTTGGTGTCATGTGCTAAATTGGCACTCCTGTGCCATTGGAGCATCCAAACGTCTGGGTGAGGAACCCTTCCAGGGGAGATAGAGGTGAAACCAAGATATTTCCAGGTGCAGATCCCATCCACGGATCTAAAACAGTTTATTTGGTCAAATTTGCATAATCGTTTCAAATTTGAGGTTCCTTTTTGGTTTCCACATAATGCGTGTCATGTGCTAAATTGGCACTTGTGTGCCATCTGCACATCGAAACGTCTGGGTGAGAAACCCTTCCAAGGGAGATAGAGGTGAAAACAAGATATTTCCAGGTGCAGATCCATTCCACGGATCTAAGACAGTTTATTTGGTCAAATTTGGATGATCCTATCAAATTTGAGGTTCCATTTTGGTCTCCTCTAAAACTCGAAAAACATGGGTTCGATTCCCCTCTGTTTTCTAGTGAACCCCTTTTCGTCAAATATTCTAGGAATGTCCAAATCTCACCAAACCACTTTTATTGAATCCGTGGAAGTGCCCCGAATTTGGAACAACCTTCTTTTTGACTCTAGGCACCCTGGAAGGGGTCGAGATCGTCCGCTTTCCAAGCGCCAAAATGCACTCACACCCTAATTCAGCAACTGACACCCTAGCTGTGGAGAACAAAAAGGAACCTCAAATGTGATAGGATCATCCAAATTTGACCAAATAAACTGTCTTAGATCCGCGGAATGGATCTGCACTTGGAAATATCTTGTTTTTACCTCTATCTTCCCTAGAAGGGTTTCTCACCCAGACGTTTCGATGTGCAGATGGCACACAAGTGCCAATTTAGCACATGACACCAAAGACGTTGAAACCAAAAAGGAACCTCAAATTTCACAGGATCATCCAAATTCCACCAAATAAACTGTTTTAGATCCGTGGAATGGATCTGTACCTGGAAATATCCTGTTTTCACCTGTATCTTCCCTGGAAGGGTTTCTCAACCAGACGTTTGAATGCGCAGAAGGCACACAAGTGCCAATTAAGCACATGACACCAAAAACGTTGAAACCAAAAAGGAACCTCAAATTTCACAGGATCATTCAAATTCCACCAAATAAACTGTGTTAGAGCCATGGAATGGATCTGCACCTGGAAATATCTTGTTTTCACCTCTATCTCTCCTGGAAGGGTTCCCAACCCGTTTCTTTGGCAGTGCAAGAATGTGCTAAAGAACTGCACCCATCAGAATAATTTCATAATAATAATTATGAATCTTACCTGGAATTAGTGTTAGGAGCACTGTTGGCAATTTGTTTAAATCACTGGAATGTAAATGGTGTATGGGATTAAATAAATTCTTTGAGGCAATTAGTTGACTTGGCATTTCACACCTATGAAAAGAAATTTGGCTTTTCTGAAAGTTTGTGGGGAGGTGATAACTAGAAATTTAATGGTGGGCAGGGAATAGAGGTTATGCAAAGTAATTATCACTATAGGAAAAAATATGTTTGTGATTAAATATGGAAAACAAAAAGTTAGAATCCCCAAAGAGTAGGCCCCTGGTATAACATTCTACAAATTAAGTTATCATTGACTCTTAATTAAAATATCAGAAATTTAAGCACTTTAATTTTTTGATATTGTTTTTGCAGGACTGATAATGCAATTGTGGTCACCCATCATAGAACTCCTATTGCCCAATGCTGCCTAATAGCAGTAAATAGTTGATATCAGGTTTTTGAACCTGGAATACTTCCTTAATACATTTATGTCATATTATTAATAATACATATACCTAATGACGAAATTCAAGAGTGCAACTTCTTGATATATAACATAAAAGGCAATGATAATTCATTGTATACAGTTTAGTTCAAGAGGCTGACACAGTGAGGATCTTTATTTTTCACATTCCATCTTATGTGTTTGAGTGCATTATTTAATCCTCTTATTGCTGTAGTGTGGGTTATCTCACTCCTCCCTCACTCCCCAATATTTATAGATGTCACCAGCTCCTGGCACTATTTTAATAGCCCACCTGTTTGCTTTGGATTGAGATACACAACTAAGCTCCACACAAATATATGTAATGCTTGATAAATAACTTTTGCATGACTTTTAAAAAATACCCATCCTTAAATTTGGCTTCTACTTTTCAATGTGTTTATTCAACATTACTATAAATTTAAAATACTGGTGCACAACTTGAAGTAGTCTTCTTGTCTTCCACTATTGTTGCTTTAGTGGTTAATGATTCCTTCAAAATTCACCCCTTATTTATAGGTATGCTATGTAACATCCACTATTCTAAATGCCTACCTGTTATTAATAGATGCAAAGAACAAACCATCGTTAACTCTACTCTAAATTTATGTGACATAAGATAAATGAACATCTTTTCCTTTCATCTTTCAGCTTCATCTCAATCACACCAAGAGAAATTTCCAAATACAGCTCAATACCAAATCATAAAAATCATTCCAAATATGGCAAAATTTTATTGGTCTCGAATAGCATACAATCTGTGGAATGAGAATGTAAACTGAAGTGGCAGGAGTTGTGCAATGAGATTTTCATATAAAAAAAACTTAATTGATGATGCAAGTTGCAAAGTATTCTTTGTCATTAGTTGACTTCTCAAACAGAGAACAAGTAATAAATAAGCATTTGAGATATAGCTGTTTTGGCTACCAGCTACAAAATATTCACTCCCAGACAGACTTTTCAGTTTTATACATTTTAGCAGGGAGATTGTAAGGCTATTTTGAAATCATCAATAACCCATTGTCATGTTTTGTAATTTCCCCTGCAGGGGGTAATTCATTACAAGAGTTAGAGACACATATGGACTGAAAACCAAAACTTGCGTCTGACGTTATAGTAAATTATATTTGCATATGACTGACACTCTCTTTTCAGCAATGTGTAGGTGAAGAAAATTTGAAGAAAGAACTTGCTCAATGTCATTGCCGGAATATGTCCATGAATGCAAAATAAATGATGGTTAATAATAGCATATGCGGCCAAGTTGCATGTGTGGCCATGTTGCGTGTGTGGCGAAGTATCATTGTGCAGCCAAGTTGCGTTGGACACACCAATTCCCGTAAGATAACTGAAGTTAAGTAGCGCACACCCACGTCAATACCAACTTGGGTGGTTGGTAAAGAACGTTGGGTGCTGCAAATTAACCCTCTTCCGTCTCCTTTCACCTACCTCTTCATCTCCCATGGGCATCCTCCTAAGGGGTTGACCTGTTATGGCTGCCTGGTTTACACATCAATACACAAACTAATCAATTAATTAATAGTATGCATATTTGTATGGTAACCATATGTTAATAAACACTATCCAATACTTCCCTATTTATCAATTGGTAATGTCAAGTATGGAAATTTTCCCAGAAACTTTTGGGAAATAAGATTATGGAATGATACTAGAAAGGCGAATGTTTATTCAAATATTGCAAAAATTATATTATTTTATATATGAAATGCATTTTATCAAACAACATATTGTAAAACAGAATTTGTTCTCAACACTGAACGTCATTTCTCTTTTGTATTCAACTCTATGTTAGATAAACTTTGACTGGTTCCTTAAAGTGTATCTTATAATCATTATTAAGTAGAACCCATAATACTGAACAGAGGTTACAAAATAATGAAAAGTGACTAAGTAGAGAAAACATTGATGTTTCCCAAAAATGCTTAACTGTGGTTACCAGATTAAAAATGAAGTTCCAGATGTGCCACAACTGTTGACAACCCACCTATTTTTTTCATATTTCAACTTTTGTTTTTTATTGCATTGATATCATTTTACCTTAGTTACAAAATTACTGTTGTTCAAAATGCAATACTAAAATGGTTTACTAACAAAATGATTACAGTTTAATAAATTTCAATTCCAGTATTTCAGACATTACTCTAACTTTGAGCCTAATTATGCTAATTGATATCAAAATTCGACTAGCAATTATAGGTAGTCGTTGAGTTATGACCACAATTGTTTCCAACAGTCCAGTTGTAACATGATTTGTTTTTATGTTGATAACCTATATGCACAGCACTATTCATGTTATCATCATCCCCACACCCTTCTCCAGCCCCTGTGTGCCAGGTCCCCAGATATTAAACCATGACTCCATTTGGACTCCAAAACCTTTCCAACATCAGCAAATATCAAGCATTGAAGGGCCCATTCTCCTACTTCTTTCTGCAGATCATCAACGCAGACATCAGCTTAATATTTCTAGGACTGTATTGCTTTTCTTTCTCTATTACTGCATATTTTATATTATTGAAACACTCCAATTCAAGTCCAAACAGGAACAGGTGGCAATCATTGAGTGAGATGTGAATGGGGTATGTTGATGAAAGTTAGGGGTGGATAAATGGAATTCAAAGACCTGACCCAGCAATGGGCTGAGGAGGGTGTGTGGTAGATGATTAGTTTGAAAAATGTTATACCAAATTGCAACTATTAATTTTCATCACTGCTGATAGGTTATGGGTCATCAGCTTAACAATGCCAGCTGAAAAAACTGATCTGAAAGTCAAACACTCCTAAGCTACAAAGGTTGTAAGTCAATGACTACCTGTACCAGGAAACAAATTTAACTATTTTCATGGAATTCAACTTCATTGGTATGTCATTGAAGGCATAGATCAGCAGTGCAGTACAAAGTCATTTGTAAGTTGAAAATGTTCCCTGCTATGCAATGCATCAATAAGGTTTAACTCACTTATGTGAACACTTCATCCCAATATTGGTGATGCATTCCAAAAAATTTATTTAGGAATAAACGATATTGTCTTTGCAGTCATGCAAATGAAGTGCAATACACATGAAATATCACATTTTGCCTGAATGAGCAAGTATGGGAACTGCATTTGACAGCTTTTCCAATTCTATTTATGCCACACATATACCACTGTGAAACTGTGTGGAATATTGCCTCATTCATTCTGGCAATAAGTTAGCACACTCTGAAGCACAGAAGTAAGGATTATGTGAAATAATAATTTTTATATGAGTTTCCAAACAGAAAACACCTTAATTTCAAAACTTTCACTTTGTGTTGAATCAATATGTTTGAAACTCTAATAATCTGAAATTTCAAACTTTACATCAACAACAAAATTTCACATTTTACATGATTTTTGGTTAAAATCATAATTTTTTTTCAATATTTTTATGGCACATTAAAGATACAGGTTGAAAGCTTTCTATTAATTTGAAATCCTGATATTCTTATCTACTGGCAGTCATTCACATACATCGTTAATTGTGTCATTGTAGTTGAGAAATGTAGGAGAAGAAATGTAGTCAGTGAAACTTTATTTTTTAAATTTTTGCCCTATCTCTTCATGTTTGTGCATGGGAAATTTCTTCTACTTTTTTAATCTCCATCATAGTTACACCTATGTCAATTTCTTGCAGCATAAAGTATAACATGTGCAGTGACAATGATTGGTGCACCACATTGCTTACATTCTAGCATAAATTTTCAGTGCAATCCTGTATAGGTGAGAAAATAATGCAGAATGTGTGTTTTCCAAATACTTTGAATGGAAAAACTACATTTCTTTTGTAATATCTAAATTTCTATTATAGCTACAGCCATGCTGTCTTCCACGTGGTTGGAGTATCACATTCCCTACATTGTGGCAAAAATTTACAGTTCTATGTTGTACACAGGAGAAAATATTTCACAAAGTGTGTTTTTGCAATGATTTCAATGTAAAAACTCAATTTTTCGTTTTCCCATACCTCAATCTCATGCCGTTCTGCACATCATTGGAGTATCATATTCCCTACATTCTCGCAAAAATTTAAAATTCTATTTCTATAGGAGAGAAAATATCACACAAAGTGTGTTTTCCCATTGATTTCAATGTAAACACCACCATTTCTCTTTTTGCTATACGTTAATTTCTATTTAAGCTCCAGCCATGCCGTTTTGAGCATAATTGGAGTACCTCATTCCCTACATTCTCAACAATTGCACATGATTGGAGTACCTCATTTTCTACATTCTCACAAAAATTTACAGTTCTATGTTCTATACGAGAGAAAATATCAAACAAAGCATGTTTTCCTTTTGATTTCAATGTAAAAACTCCATTTTTCTTTTTGCTATATCACAATTTCCTATAAAGCTTCAGCCATGCCATTTTGCACACGATGGGACTAACTCATTCCCTACATTCTCACTAACATTTACAGATCAACGTTTTTTGGAGAAGAAAACATCACACAATTTTTTTTTCTTTATTTCTATATAAACACTCCGTTTTTCTTTTTGCTATATCTCAATTTTTATTAATGCCTCAGCCATGCCATTTTGCACATGATTGGAGTACCTCATTACCTGCCTTCTCACAAAAATTTACACTTCTATTTTGTATAGGAGAGAAAATGTCACACAAAGTGTGATTTTCCTTTGATTTGAATGTAAACACTCCATTTTTTCTGCAATTTCTATAAAAGATACAGCCACGCCGTTTTGCACATGATTAGAGTACCTCATTCCCTACATTTTCGCAAAAATTTTATTTCTGTTTTACATAGGAGAGAAAATATCGCAATAAGTTTTCTGATTTATTTCAACGTAAAAACTCCAATTCTCTTTTTGCAAAATATCAATTTCTATAAAGCTACAGCCATGCCATTTTGCAAACGTTTGGAGTACCTTATTTCTATATACTCAGAAAAAATTATCGTTCTATGTTGTATAGAAGAGAAAATATTGCACAACGTGTATTTTCCTATTGATTTCAATGTAAAAACTTCATTTTTCTTTTTGCTTTATCTCAATTTCTATTAGAGCTACAGCCATGACGATTTTCACATGATTGGACTACCACTTTCCCTTCATTTTGGATAAAAGTTATGATTCTATTATGTGTAGGAATAAAAATGTCGCACAAAGTGTATTATTATTATTGGAGTCATTTTACATTTCCAAAAACAGGTTCAGAACCCTTAGGATCGCTGATTGGGAATTGGTAAGTTTTACAAAAAGTATGTTAGGGATGGGAATAGGGATTTGTGGGAATTTACTTTCCAAATAATACAATAGATAATTACACATTCTGAAGTACCTGGTCTGAATAATTATTAGTAAGAGGCACTGTGCTACTATCTATAGTAATTTAAGGGATATAATGGATCTCATGTCCCACAGTTAAGATTGCTTCATCTTTACTATTTGCATATTGCTTTTTTCTTTAATGAATAAATTTGTAGTAATAAATCATCTATACTTAAGTTCAATAAGTGAAAGTCACATTGTGCACAGAAAATTAGATTTCAAAAATCACCTGCCTTATTAAAAAATTTCTGCCTGGAACAGTGTCCTGGTACATGAACATTCAAACATTCAAGTATTTCTAATTAATCAATTTTTGCATTCCACAGGCGATAGATCCATAATATCTGAATTTAGCTAATGTATTGTTTAAATGAAAGGGAATACCTCTCCCAAGATCAGGTTCTATAATTTATTAGTGATTCAGCTACTAGGGCCTTATTGTACATTTTTTTTAACTCCTAGTATATAAATATGGGCTACATGATGGAAATATTTACCTGGTGGAAATATTTAAAAAGTCATTCAACATAGGTATTGTTCCATCATCATGGAAACTGGCTAATGTGGTACCAATTTTCAAGTCAGGAGACACAGTAGACCCTAAGTGCTATAGACAAGTTTCATTAACAAGTGCTGTATCCAAGGTTTTTGAACACATCCTATTCTCCTCCATTATGGGATATCTGGAAAGGAATGGCATCCTTAGCAACAATCAGCATGGATTTAGGAAAGGGAGGTCATGCGACACCCAAATGGCTTTCTTAATGAATTATATTCAAAGGGCTTTAGAAAACAGAAAGCAGGTTGATGTTGTATTCTTAGACTTTGAACAGGCTTTTGTCATGGTGCTTTATGATAAACTGATTTCAAAAATGTTAAGTCTAGGGATACCTAGTAAGGTTACCCAGTGGGTAAGGTCATATCTCCTTGATGGACAACAGAAGGTAATGTACAAGGGTAGTGCGTCTGAATGGGGTACCTCAGAGAAGTGTTTTGGGTCCTTTGTTGTACATTCTCTATGTGAATGACATAGGATTTGACATTAGTTCCTTCCTTGAACTATTTTCAGATGACACAATCACCGCCCGGGTGTTAGATGAGGGGTTATCATCCTGTACACAATTACAACAGGATCTCAATAAGATATAAAATTGGTGTGTAAAATGGGAACTGCCATTGTATCTGAAAAAGTGAAGGATTCTTACAATATCCAGATCTAGGGAGCTACTTGACTTTGATTACTATATAGGTGGAGTAAGGGTTGAGAGAGTTGGCACCCATCAGCTTCTTGGACTAATTTTAAATAACCAAGGTACCTGGAAGGATCATATAAATAAATTGGTTGGGAGGGCTGGTCAATTCCTCCGCCTGATTAGTAGGGTCCTATGGGACAGCACAAGGGAGATGAGGGAAACAGCATATATTTCAATGGTGTGACCAGTTATGGAGTAGGGTAGTCCAATTTGGTTTCCCTTCAGGCAGGAATTATCTTGGGAGATTGAAAGGATACAGAAGAGGGCAGCAAGAATTGCATTCCACAGGTTTTCTCATAGGGATAGTGTTTCTGACATGATCAGCATAAGTCGGTTAATCAGTCTGCTGCTGCTGGGGTGTGATGGACCTCTGGTGGGATGTGTGTCCCCTGCTAAGTACAAAGGGAGAAAGGATCATTCGCATAAATTGAAGGATATTAGGGCACAGACAGACACTTATTACTGGTCTTTCTTACCAAGGACTATTCGACAATGGAATAGCCTTGGACAGGATAAGTTGGGGGCCTAATAAAAAGCCACCCTACCATTACTAGTGTTGTAGAGGGATCAAAGGAATTTAAGCCTAGGGTTTTGGGAGCTTTTCTGTAATATATGTAATAATGAGAGTTGGTCTCTCCACTGCCATATTGGCCAAATAAGGCTGCTTGCAGTGTCATGAAATAGAATTAGAATTAGAATGATGACCAGCATACTAGACAGGAAGTTATAATTTGCTTTTTCAAACCATTAAATAATTTTACCTGTAGCAGGGGAGTCTGGGACATCTTTTTAATATATTTGATGGCATTGTATGCCCTCTTTGATTTAAGAAACTGTTGGTAAAGGTGTTCTTTAAAGGTCACCTTGGTATCCAAGGTGACACCTAGGTCCCTTACCAGTTAAAATACCAGCTGGTTTGATGTTAGCTATCTCTCCACTGTAATCAAAGCATCTTGTAACACTCTTGGTGAATCCATATTTTCAATCTCCTTAGAAAACTTCTGATCATCTGCAAATGCTGAACAGAAGATGCAAGATGGAATGCAGGTGTAAAGATCATTTATATACATATTAAATAGCAGTGGGCTCAATGCACTGCCCTGAGGCAACCCTACTTCCTGAGTATAGGTGCTTTGGCTAAGTATATCCCCTATTTTTCAATATTGCATCACTTTGTAAGGTAGGCTTTGAGAAAAGACAGAACTTTATCTGCTAACCCATAGACCTTCAACTTATTTAACAGAAGTGGAATAGAAACCCTATCAAAAGCCTTTGAATGGTTTAAATATATCATGTCCACCTGATGTCTACTTTGAAAAGCCTTGGAGATATAGTTTAAATGTAGCAATAAATTGGTTTTGGTAGACCTGCCACATCAAAAACCATATTGTGCTGGATGAAGAATGGCAGAACACCAGCTTTACAATTTCTTGTAGATTATGCATTCAAAAACCTTCACCACTGTTGGAAGGGTAGAGATAGGATGATAGTTGGAACAATCCTGACGGGAGCCACTCTTATAAATTGGTATTATATTAGCAGTTCTCCAAATGTAAGGAACAAACTGGAACGCTAAGCAGAGGGAAAATAAGTTATCAAAAATGGGTGCGAAAATATCCTGGTAAGCTTTCAAAATGATAGGGACTATTTTATCCAGTCTAGGGATAAAAGAACATTTTAACCTTACTATGGCCCTTTTAACCTCACCTGGTATCACTTTGTTTATCGTAAAAATTTCCCTCTGCTGGTAATTGATTAAGGGTACTCACCTCTCCTTTTTTGTTTGTGTTGATGTCTGAGAAATTTATTTAATAACGTTCACAGAATACATCTCCTACTTCTGATGGGTCAGTTATCCGTTTGCCATTTTCTGACAATGTTAAATTAAATGCATCTCCAGCCAAAAGATGCTTATATTGTTACCAGAATGACAGTGGAGATGTCTGTTGTGATATGATGCTTACTAAAAATCTTACACGGTCCCGACCAAATAAATATTTTACCCTGGTACACAACTCAATAAATCTCTTAGAGTTTGAGAAAGAAGGGTCTCGCTCTTTTAAAGAAAACACACGTTGTTTCTGCTTGATTAGATGTATCAACTCTAAGCTAAACCAATCAGGAAATTGAGGATAGCATCAAGCAGAGTTTTTGGTAGGGATGCACTCATCAATTACAAGTTGCAATATGGAATAGAACCGCTTAATAGCTATCCCTGGGTGCAAGAATGAGGTAAGACTATCCCAGTATATAGTCTTGAGCCACTTGATGTAGTCACCATTGGCCCAGGCATAGCTAGCTGCCCTGTTTACATGAGCAGTGGAAGAAATTGGGGAAGAAAACCCTAGATGATTTAATATTTTTGTAATTTGCAGTGCTGGGTGGTAAGTATCCAGCTTTGACAGTGGAAACGTTGAGCTGACTGTACAAGGTAAATCTGAGAAACAAAGATCCAGTAGTCCATCTTTTACAATAAGTATTTCATTCTGTTGGGTCAATTTAAGAAAAGTTACTTATGCCATTAATGAAGTTGCCTTTGCCAGATAACAGGCTACCAATGTGATGGGTTGTGCATTGGCATACTTTATACGAAGAGCAAGGGTGCAATTTGGTATGCAGAGACTATCAATACAATGACAGCATCTACCTATAGATTGTTGGTTAACAGCTACAAGTATCCCCCCCTCCATAATACGAGGGGGTTTTCTCCCAACTAATAACCTGATAGTGTGGTGGAAAGTAATTAGCTGATTGGATTTCAGCAGAAAACCAAGTTTCAGTTAAGACCACAATATCATAAGAATTAAGGAGTAGATTAGCCATAAAACTGGTACCCTTAGAACGCAGACTATGAACATTTTGGTAGTATATACTGACGCTTATATTTACTGCTATTAAAGTTCTATCTCCTCAGGGTTTACCTCTTGCCCCTGACTGCTTTTCAAATTGTTAACCAAATCTTTTCTGGCCAATGAAACAAATCCCCCACTAACTTGTCTCCAATCATACTATCGTGTAGTCTGCCTACAAATGGCTTAATTTAGGAGTCATCCGGCCAAAGTTCTGGTTGTAACAAGTTCTCTGAATTATTATCCAATTAGCTGATCATAAATGATGAGTATGACTTATACTTAGGTTTAACCTTAGCAATAAATTCAATCTTATATAGGCCATGTTCAAGGATGTGGTCATATAGAACTTTGCATGAAATGTCAGGATTCAGGTGGGTGCTTAATATTTTTGAGGAGTCAGTTCTTGGAGGCACAAAGAATTTTGCACACCCTCCAGAGCCCTTCACCACTGGTACTGTAGGTTTTTGATATGTAGAAATAGGAGTTGCATGATTCCCCTTAGGGGCCATGGTAGATGATTTTGGGGAATATTTAGGCCCCTTAAGTGTAGAACTTGATTTCCTTTGTGGCCCATTCTGTGCAATGGGGTCCTGAATATGGCCCTGTGTAACCTCAGCTAAAGTGTGTACCCTCCTATGGGGATGGAGCTCTCCTTTCCTCCATCACTTTCATGGCAGCAATATCTTCCTAGAGTAACCTTAGTTCTTTAATAATCTCCTTGTTAGGTGCTTCAATGTCTGCTAAAGCTGTTGCAAAATCCTTGAGAGGTGCTAAACACTCAGAGATAAATTTGGAAATGAGTGTGGTCAATCGCATTTTAAAAGAGTTAAACTTATTTGGGCTGACAGATATCAGTCCAGATACCATCAATGGATCATCCTGGACAGGGTTTGGATGCAGAGGCTTAACTGGGGTATTTTCGTCGCTGTTAAGTAAGCATGGACAGACTTTAAATTTTGGTCCTAATATCTGAGCATCATTGCTATTCATATTTAAGCAATCAATAAGAGCCTTTTTAGAGTAAATTGTACATCTTATAATTTGACTCCTTGGATAGATGTCTTTTCCACAAGAGAGACAGCTTCCTTGTCATGTACTTGCCATAGCAAGGTAAACAGCATGAAAATAACACCAAAGTAGAGCAAAATGACAGGAAGCAGTACAGCAGAAGGCCCTCTTGCAATCTGCTCAAACTGCTCACCTCAATGTGAGCAGCTAGGTAGCACACCACTTTATGGCTACCAGCTGTTAGCTGCCTATTAAAAATCCAGACTATATAATTAAAATTAAATGGAAAAACCCCAAAGGGGTGCATAAATACCGCTAAAAATGGGCACCACGCCATTATATTTGAACTGCTATTAAAATTATTGAAAAACTGTAAAAAATAAATATGAAAAACTTACTCTTATCAGGAGGAATACTGATTGATTTCAATGTAAAAAAATCCATTTTTCTTTTTACAATATCTCAATTTTGTCGAAAGCTACAGCTATGACGTGTTGCACACGATTGGAGCATCTCATTCCCTACATTCTTGCAAAAATTTACAGTTTTACATTGTAGAGGAGAGAAAATATCGAACAAAGATTTTTCTGATTGATTTTAATGTAACAACTCAATAATTGTAACAACATAACAACGTAATATGTCAATTTCTAAAACAGCTACAGCCATGCCGTTTTGAACATTATTGGAGTACCACATTCCTAACATTCTTGGTTAAAGTTGTGATTCTATTACGTATAGAAGTGAAAATATTGCATATTGCGTTTATCGTTGATTTCATTGTAAAAACTCCATATATCTCAATATCTCAATTTCTAATAACGCTACAGACATGCCGCTTTACACATGATTGTAGTGCACCATTCCCAACATTCTGGATAAAAGTTATGATTCTATTATGGAAAGAAAATATCGCACAGTGTTTTTCCCATTGATTTTAATGGAAAATCTGAATATTTCTTTTTGCTCAATCTCAATTTCTATTAAAGCTACAGCCATGCCGTTTTGCAATTGATTGGAGTACCTCATTCTCTACATTCTTGCAAAAATTTACAGATCAATGGACAGTATATAATGCACAAAGTGTGTTTTCCCATTGATTTCAATGTAAAAACTCCATTATTTTGCTATATGATGATTTCCTTTAAAGCTAGAGCCATGCCGCTCTGCACATGATTGGGGCACATTATTTCCTACATTGTCGCAAAAATTTACAGTTCAATGTACTAAAGGAGAGCAAATAGCACACAACGTATGTTTTCCTATTGATTTAAAAGTTAAAACTTTTTTTTCTATATCAAAAAGCTATGGCCATTCCGTTTTTGACATGATTGGAGCACCTCATTCCCTACCTGCTCACAAAAATTAACAGTTGTATGTTGTATAAAAGACAAATTATCATCCAAAGTGTGTTTTCCTATTGATTTCACTGTAAAAACTCTATTTTTCTTCTTGCTAATAACTCGATTTTTATTAAAGCTACAGCAATTCCGTTTTGCAAATGGTTCGTGTACCACATTTCCAACATTCTCGATAAAAGTTCTTATTTTATTATGTATAGAAAAGAAAATGTTGCACAAAGGGTTTTTTCCAATTTAGTTCAATGTAAAAACTCCATTTTTCATTTTGTTATAACTTAATTTCTATTATAGAGGTGTAGCCATGCCATTTTGCAAATGATTGGAGTACTACATTCCCAACATTCTGGATAAAAGTTATGATTCTTTTATGTATAGGAAAGATAATATCGCACAAAGTGTGTTTTCTCATTTAATTCAATGTGAAAACTCCATTTTTCTTTTTCATATATCTTAACTCTAAGTTATTGCAAAAATGTAGGGAGTGAGGTACTCCTAATATGTGCAAAACGACATGGCTGTAGCTTTAATAGTAAATGAGATATAGAAAAAAAAATTGGAGTTTTTACATTGAAATCAATGAAAAACACAGGACAGTAATTTCTTTCCTATACATAATAGAATCATAACTTTTATTAAGATTGTTAGGCGTGTGATATTTTAATAATGTGCAAAACGACATGGCTGTAGCTTTAATAAAAATGAGATATTGCACAAAGAAAAATGAAGAAAACACTTTGTGCGTTTTTTTTCTCTCCTAGAAAACACAGAACTTTAAATTATTGTGAGAATGAAGGGAATGAGGTACTCCAATCATGAGAAAAATGGCATGGCTATAGCTTTATTAGAAATTGAGATATAGCAAAAAGAAAAGTGGAGTTTTTATATTAAAATCAATGGGAAAATACACTTTGTGCAATATTTTTATTCCCATATAAAATAAAATCGTAACTTTCATACTGAATGTTGGGAATGTGGTACTCCAATCATGTGCAAAATGGCATAGCTTTTGCTTTAATAGAAATTGAGATATAGCAAAAAGAAATGTGAAGTTTTTCTATTGAAATGAATGGTAAAACACACTTTGTGCGATATTTTCTCTCATATACAACATAGAACTGTTAATTTTTTCTAGAATGTAGGGAATGAGGTACTCCTAACATGTAGAAAACAGCATGGCTGTAGCTTTAATAGAAATTGAGAATTAGCAAAAAGAAAAATGGAGTTTTTACTTGGAAATCAATAGGAAAACAGCTTTGTGCAATTTGTCTCCTTTACATGATAGAACTGCAAATTTTCGCTAGAATATAGGGAATGTGGTTCTCCATTCCTGTGCAAAAATGCATGGCTGCAGCTTTAACAGAAATTGAGATATAGCAAAAAGAAAAATAGAGATTTTTACATTAAAATCAATGAGAAAACCTGCCATTTGTGATATTTTCTCTACTATTCAACATATAACATTAAATTATTGCAAGAATGTAGCGAATGAGGTACTCCAATCAAGTGCAAAATGGCATGGTTGTAGCTTTAATAGAGATAATGCTAAAAAATGTAGTTTTGATATTAATTTAAATGGAAAAACACACTTTGTGTGCTACTTTCTCTGGTATACAACATAGAACTGTATATTTTTCCAAGGATGTGCAAGGGTGTGCAAAATTACAAGGATGTGCAAAATGGCATGGCGGCACTTTTAATAGAAACAGAAATATTTAAAAAAAAAATGGACTTTTTACATTGAAATCAATGAATAAAATTCCACTTTGTGCGATATCTTCTCTCCTATACAAAATAAAACTGTAAATTTTTGTGAGAATGTATTGAATGAGGTACTCCAATCATGCGCAAAATAGAATGAATGCAGCTTTAATAGAAATTGAGATATGGCAAAAATTAAAATTGAGATTTTAAATTGAAATCAATTTGAAAACACACTTTGTGCGATATTTTCCTTGCTATACAACATAGAACTGTAATTGTTTGTGAGAATGTAGTGAATTAGGTACTCCAATCATTTGCAAAGTGGCATGGCTGTAGATCTAATAGAAATTGAGATACAGCAAAAAGAAAAATAGAGTTTTTACATTGAATTTAATGGGAAAACACACATTGTGCAATATTTTCTTTCCTATAAATAATAGAATCATAAAAGACGTGGCTTTACCATTATTAGAAATTGAGATATAGGAAAAAGAAAAAACACTCAATCAATGGGAAGAAACACTGTGTGCAATACTCTCTCTTCTATACAATAGAGAACTATAAATTTTTGTGAGAATGAAGGTTATGAGGTATTCCAACTTGTGCAAAACGAGACGGCTGTAGCTCTAATAAATATTGATATATAGCAAAAAGAAAAATGAAGTTTTTACATTGAAACGCACTTTGTGAATTTTGGATCCTGTACATGATAGAACTATAAATGTTGGTCTGAATGAAAGGCATGGCTGCAGCTTTAATAGAAATTGAGATATAACAAAAAGAAAAATAGAATGTTTACATTAAATCAAAAGGAAGACACACTTTGTGTGATATTTTCTCCTCAATAGAACATCATTATCACACCCTTGTCCCGCCTATTGTGGGGTCTGGTCGGCAGGTTCTACTCCTCCACTCCTGTCTATCCCCAGCCAGGGTTTCATCCACCTCACATGCCATCATGTCCCTCTGTACCACCTGCCACCATGTCTGCTTGGGTCTCCCCATACTCCTGATGCCACCCACAACCTTTTGCCTCATAATATGCTGCTTGAGCTACTCCCCCTTCACATCACATGCCCATACCACCTCAACCTATATTCTCTCATCTTATCCACAATGTCTCCCACCCTCAAGCTGTCTCTATCATACTCGTTTTGGACTCCGTCAGCACGTGACACCCCACTTATGTTGTGCTGCATTCGAATGTCGGCCACTTGCATTCTCCTCTCGTGGTTCTTCCTTACTGCCCAGTACTGAGATCAATACAGCATGATGGGCCTAACTACAGTTTTGTAAACCAGCGTTGATTCTTTGGGTTACATCGAAGTCAATTTCCCCATTACTCTGAATCACTGATCCTAGATACCTAAACTCACTCACTGCTCATAGCACCTCATCTCCAAAATGAACTACATTCTCTTGGTCCTGGCCACTATAATTGAAAGCTAAGTACTCGGTTTTCTTCATGTTCACCTTCAGGCTCCCCGTTTGCCATTGCTTTTATAATGTCCTGTAAGTGCTATTGAAACTCAAATTGAGACCTCTCTAACCTTCCTACATCGTCAGCAAACACCAAAAGCTGTGGGCCCATTCCCCTATTCCTGTCAGCAGATCATCCATTGTCAAAGAAAATAGATATGGGCTCATTCTTGATGAAGCCCTACCTTCACCTAGAAACCACCAGTACAACCGTCATACATATTCTGTATTTGTCTGATATTCCCTTCATGCACTCCCTTACATCTTAAAACATCCCATACTATCTTTCATGGAACACTATCATAGGCCTTCTCAAGATAAACAAAGATTGCATGCAGGTCCTTCTTTACTGCTCTATGCTGCTCAACCATTTGTCATAGAATAAAGATGGGTTGCACTGTTGACATAAACCCAGGCATAAACCCAAACTGCTTTCTTCGTACACTAGTACAATTTCTGAGGCGACATTCTATGACACTCTCTAACAGCTTCATAGAATTGCTCATTAATGCCTCTTTAATGCCTCTATAGTTTCCACAGTCCTGAGCATCACCTTTGCTTTTCAACAGTGGGACAATCTAACTCTCCTGCCATGCAGATAGCATTTGGTCCCCACTGTCTATTTTATCAAAAAGCTTCCCCAGCCATGTCATTCCTGTGGTCCCCAAGCTTTGCCAAATATCAATGGGAATCTTATAAGGACCGACAGCTTGGGGTCCTTTCATCTTTTCAAGGGCCCTCACTATTTCTTCCCCACTCTCCAAGTCCAAAGCTACTGTGGTGGCAGAAATGCTGATCATGACCATTTCACTGGTATCTGTGTTTAAGAGATTGTTGTAATATTCCTCCCGACCTCTTTCTTACCTCCTCTGGCTTAAATAAGACCACACCATCTCCATCCTTGATCATTATAGTGATGGAGACATGCTTACGTCTTCTATCTTGGGTCTTGGCTAGACAAAAACTTCCAGCTAACCTTCTTTAGTCCCTAACCTCTGATAAAAAGCCTGACACTTTTGGAGTTTCAACAGGGCAATGGTCCTCCTGGAATGCTTCTTTGCCAGTATATAATCTGTCATTGAACCCAGGTCCCCATCTCCTTCCACCTATGAAATGCTGCGTTTTCTGATGAATGGCTGCTTCCACCCCCTCATTCCACCACCAAGTCTGTCTCCCTGAGAATGAGCCTCATACTCTAGCTGTGCCAAACATAGCATTTCCATATTCTAATTCTAATTCTAATTCTAATTCACAACACTGCAAGCAGCCTTATTTGGCCAATATGGCAGTGGAGAGACCAACTCTCATTCTTATATATATTACCAAAAAGCTCCCAAAACCCCAGGCTTAAATTTCTGTGATCCTGCTACAACACTAGTAATGGTAGGGTGGCTTTTTATTAGGCCCTCCACCTTATCCTTTCCAAGGCCATTCCATTGTCGAATGGTCCTTGGTAAGAAAGACCAGTAATATGTGTCTGTCTGTGCCCTAATCTCCTTCAATTTATACAAATGATCCTTTCTCCCTTTGTAATTAGCAGGGGACACACATCCCACCAGAGGTCCATCACACCCCAGCAGCAGCAGTCTGATAAACAGACTTATGCTGTGAGATGTTCGCCGCTGGCTTAGTGTTTCCCAACCTAGTTCCCTGATCATGTCAGACACACTATCCCTGTGAGAAAACCTGTGGAATACAATTCTTGCTGCCCTCCTCTGTATCCTTTCAATCTCCCAAGATAATTCCTGCCTGAAGGGAAACCAAATTGGACTACCATACTCCATAATTGGTCGCACCATTGAAATATATGCTGTTTCCCTCACCTCCCTTGTGCTGTCCCGAAGGACCCTACTAATCAGACGGAGGAATTGACCAGCCCTCCCAACTAATTTATTTATATGATCCTTCCAGGTACCTTGGTTATTTAAAATTATTCCAAGATGCTTATGGGTGCCAACTCTCTCAACCCTAACTCCACCAATATAGTAATCAAAGCTAAGTAGCTCCCTAGATCTAGATATTGTAAGAATCCTACACTTTTTCAGATTCAATGGCAGTTCCCATTTTACACACCAATTGTAAATCTTATTGAGATCCTGTTGTAATTGTGTACAGGATGATAACCCCTCATCTAACACCCGGGCAGTACATGTGTCATCTGCAAATAGTTCAAGGAAGGAACTTATGTCAAATCCTATATCATTCACATAGAGAATGTACAACAAAGGACCCAAAACACTTCCCTGAGGTACCCCTGATGTGGCTGGTTTCCATTCAGATGCACTACCCTTGTACATTACCCTCTGTTGCCTATCAAGCAGATATGACCTTACCCACTGAGTAACCTTACTATGTATCCCTAGACTTGACATTTTTGAAATCAGCTTATCATGGGGCACCATGACAAAAGCCTGTTCAAAGTCTAAGAATACAACATCAACCTGCTTTCTGTTGTCTAAAGCCCTTTGAATATAATCCATCAAGCAAGCCATTTGGGTGTCACATGACCTCCCTTTCCTAAATCCATGCTGATTGTTGCTAAGGATGCCATTCTGTCCCACATGGCATCAGCTGACCCTTCCCAATCCCTGTTGAACTGGCTAATAATCTCCTGCTAAAATTCATGTGAATTTGGCGGCAAATTCCGCCACCTAATGACTGCTTCACCTTTTCATGGTGGGTCCTAGCTACACCCCACACCATTACCTCCATCAATGGCGAGGGGTGCAGCTGAAAAAATGTAAAATTTGAGAGATTTTAGGGAATGAGGTACTCCAATCATGTGCCAAACGGCAAGGTTGTAGCTTTAATAGATATTGATATAAAGCAATAAGAAAAATGGAGATTTTACATTGAAATTAATGTAAAAAAATACACTTCATGCAACATTTTCTCTCCTATACAACATAGAACTATAAATTTTTGCAAAAAATGTAGTGAATGAGGTACTCCAATCATGTGCAAAACGGCGTGGCTGTAGCTTTAACCAAAATTCAGATATAACAAAAAGAAAAATGGAGTTTTTACATTGCAATCAATGAGAAATCACACTTTGTGCGATATTTTCTTTAATATCAATTATAGAATCTTAACTTTTATCCAAAATGTTGGGAATGTGGTATGTCAATCATGTGCACTTTGGGAAATATTTTCTCTCCTATAAAATTTAGACCTGTAAATTTTTGCAAGAATGTAGATAATGGGGTACCCAAATCATGTGCTAAATGGAATGGCTGTAGCTTTAATAGAAATTGAGAAATTGAAAAAAAATGGAGTTTTTACATTAAAATCAATGGAAAAACACACTTTCTGAGGTACATTTTCTTCTATGCAACATAGAACTGTAAATTTTTTTGAGAATGAAGGGAATGAGGTACTGCAATCATGTGAAAAACGGCATGGCTGTAGCTTTAATAGAAATTGAGATATTGCAAAAAGAAAAATGAAGTTTTTACATTGAAATCAATAGGTAAACACACTTTGAGTGATATTTTCTCTTATACAACTTAGAACTGTAAATTTTTTTAGAATGTAAGAAATAAGGTACTCCAGTCATGTGCAAAACGAAATGGCTGTAGCATTAAAAGAAATTGAAATATAGCAAAAACAAAAATGGAGTTTTTTACATTAAAATCAAAGGGAAAGCACACTTTGTGCAATATTTTCTTTCCTATTCATCATAGAACTGTTAATTTTTAGGGGAATGTAGGAAATGAGGCACACCAATCATGTGCAAAATTGAGTGGCTGAAGCATTATTAGAAATTCACATATAGCAAAATGAAAAATGGAGTTTTTACATTGAAATCAATTAGAAAACACACTTTGTGTGATTGTGTGATGCATGTTCAGAATGTGGAACTCCAATCATGTGCATAATGAATGGATGTAGCTCTAAAAGAAATTGAGATTTAGCAAAATGAAAATGGAGTTTTTAAAATGAAATCAATGGGAAATCACAATATGTTTGATATTTTCTCTCCTATATAATGTACAACTGTAAATTTTTCCAAAAATGTAGGGAATGAGGTACACCATTCACGTGCAAAACTGCATGGCTGTAGCTTTAATAGAAATTAAGATATAGAAAAAACAAATATGAAGTTTTTCCATTGAAATCAATGGGAAAACACACTTTGTGCATTTAGACTCCTATACATGATAAAACTGCAAATTTTGGCCAGAATGTAGGTAATGTGGTAATCCAATCATGTGTTAAACAGTATCACTGCAGCTTTAATAGATATTGATATATAGCAAAAAGAAAAATGGAGTTTGTACATTGAAATCATTAAGAAAACACACTTTGTTTGATATTTTCTCTCCTATATATAAAATAGATTGTAAGTTTTTGCAAGAATGTAGGGAACATAGGGAGTGTGTAGGGAAGTGTGGATGTAGCAAGAATGTAGGGAATGTGTTAGCTTGTTTCCATCTCTGGTGGAAACAAAAACCGGGCTATGAGTCGTATGCCGAATTCAAATTACGATGCAGTGCTTTTAAGCGTGCCATAAAACAAGCTCAGGGGCTCTTGATATCACCTCGAGGATCTACATCAGAGCTCTGGAGGCTGGTCAGACGTACTACAGTGTCTCACACTGTGGTCTTAGACAGCATTGCGTCTGCTGTTGCTGCCTCTTTGGCAAATTCTCAAGTGGACTGCTCTCCACAAACCGTACCATATTCTCCATGTGATACCTTCCCTGTTTCTCTGCCCAGCCTTGGGATGCTGGCGCTTCTAAGTTACATTTCAAAACTGAGATGTTCTTTCTCCCCAGGCCCTGATGGGCTTCCAGCCATTGTCATTAAGTCCCTAGATCTCACTAGCTTAAAGTTAACTCTGCATATTCTTAATACCTGCATGGCCTCGGGCTTGTTCCCAGTTCCATGGAAGCAAGCCCTCATAGTTCCTATATATTAAAAAGGCACACCATCCGATCCAACTAAACTACTGTCCCATTGCAATCTCTGATGGCACACATTTTGGATAGGTGGACTTATGATTTAGTTCGTGACAACCTCCTGTTCATCATCCCATGTAAGCAATATAGTTCTCACAGAAAATCATCTGTCTCCTTTGAAATTCTGTTAGTCCTGGTGGCAGTGGCTACCTCTCTGGCCACTGGCCAAAGGCATTTACTGCTCCAGACTGACTTAGCCAAAGCCTTCGGCACTGTGGATCATAAATCCCTGATCTAAAGTTTAGATTGCAGTTTCAAACCCTTTTGCCCTCAATATTCTAAAATATTTTCTCCAGGCAAGATCTGCGAGGACTAGATCCTCTCCTACTGCTATCCCTCTAGAGAGGGGGGGGGGTTCTCTCAGGGCTCTATGCTTGGACCCTTATTTTTCAATGCAGCTACTCCCGACCTTCCTCTATATTGTGAGGGTTGGCAACCATGGTCGTTTGCCGATGACAACTTCTTTGGACGTTCGATATCCTTGGACCCCTTAGAAGATTTGTCTCCTCTGATACTCTCTTTAGTGTCATCTGTCTCCATGTGGTACAAGTCGCTGAACCTATGCTTGAATCTGGGGAAACAAAAGTAATCGTCTTTTCACCTAGAAGATTTTCTCCCCCAAATCTACAGAATTTACCATATGTCACCCCGAGTCTCTGTATCCTGGGTATCCCGTGTAAACCCATTTAAAATTCTTGCTACATAGGGATTCTTTGCTATCCAAACTAAATTCCTTGATTTATCTTTTTAAGTGTCTAAGCTAAATGATACCTACCAATAGACTACTTCTAATATTTCATGCTAAAGTCATTCCTTTGGTATCCTTTGCTGCTCCTTATCTCGCTGGGCTCCATAAAGCCCACCTTCAATCATTGTCAGTAGCATACAATTTTATTTTACATACCATCTTCAGGCTGCCTCCTTGGGTCTCTCTTGGTTCTGTTTGGACCAGGCATCGAATTCTCCCCTTTCATACATTTCTCAAGTTCTTTAGATCCTCATAATTGGTGGCACATTAAGATACACCCATTACCCACTGCATGCTTTAACAAGTTTTTTTTCCTCTAGCACTTGTGTCCATAAAACGTTACGCTTTCTCTTTGAGCCCTTATGACCCCTTAGAGACATTAGGGATGACCTTTTCCGACTGCCATATTCAGGTCTTGGCCATGTTCAGGCCCTACCATACCATATTAGATCCACCATCTTTGCATGCTAGAAGTTTCAGTGCGCCATTCACTGTAGACACTTCAGGAAGAGTCTTCTGGATTTCTTTGTTAAAAATCATTGAGTATTTCCAACGTTTCTTTACGTTTGTACAAATTGTATATAGCTCAATAAATAATAAATGATAATAATAATGAGGTACGCCAATTATGTGCAAAACGACATGGCTGTCACTTTAATAGAAATTGAGATATAGAAAAAAGAAAAAAAAATGGAGTTTTTTCATTGTATTTAAAGGGAAAACACACTTTGTGTGATATTTTCTTTCCTATCCATAATAGAATTATAACATAAACCAGAATGTTGGGAATGTGGTACTCCAATCATGTATTAAACGCTATCACTGCAGCTGTAATAGAAATTAAGATATAGAAAACAGAAAAATGGAATTTTTACATTGAAAGAAATAGGAAAAAAACTTTGTGCAATATTCTCTTAACTATACAACATAGAACTCTAAATTTTTGTGAGAATGTAAGGAATAAAACACTCCAATAATTTGCAAAACGACGTGGCTGTAGCTTTATAAGAAATTGAGATATAGAAAAAAGAGAAATGGAGGTTTTACATTGAAATCAATTAGAAAACACACTTTGTGCTATATTTTCTCTCCTATACAACACAGAACTGTACGTTTTTGTGAGAATGTAGGGAATAAGGTACTCCTATAATGTGCAATACGTCATGGCATTAGCTTTAATAGAAAATGAGATATAGTAAAAAGAAAAATGGAGTTTTTACATTGAAATAAATCGGAAAATACACATTGTGTAATATTTTTATTCCTATGTATAATTAAATCATATCATTAATCCAGAATGTTGGGAATGTGGTACTTAAATCATGTGCATAATGGCATGCCTGCAGCTTTAATAGAAATTGCGATATAGAAAAATGAAGCTTTTATATTGAAATGAAAGGAAAAAAACCACTTTGTGCGATATTTTTAATCTCATAGAACTGTTAATTTTGGCGGGAATGTTCGAATTGAGGTACTCTAATTATGAACAAAATTGCATGGCTGTAGCTTCAATAGAAATTGAGATATAGCAAAAAGAAAAATGGAGTTTTTGCATTGAAATCAATGAGGAAACAATAAATTGTGTAGTATATTCTCCTATACAACAAAGAACTGTAAATGTTTGTGAGATTGTAGGGAATGATTTGCAAAAGGGCAATCATTTGCAAAAGGGCAATCATTTGCAAAAGGGCATGGCTGTAGCTTTAAAAGAAATTAAGATATAGCAAAAATAAAAATGGAGTTTTTATATTGAAATGAATTGGAAAACACACTTTGTAACATGTTTTCTCTCCTATACAAAATTCACCTCAAATTTTTGTGAGAATGTAGGGAATATTGTACTCTAATCATGTGCAAAACGACATGGCTGCTGCATTAATACAAATTGAAATATAGCAAAAATAAAAATAGAGTTTTTACATTGAAATCAATAGGAAAACAGTTTGTGTGATATTTTCTCTCCTATATCACATAAAACTATAAATTTTTGCTAGAATGTAGGGAATAAGGTACCCCAATCATGTGCAAAATGGCATGGTTGTAGCATTATTAGAAATTGAGATATATCAAAAAGAAAAATAGAATTTTTAAATTAAAATCAATCAGAAAACACACTTTGTGCGATATTTTCTCTTCAATACAACATAGAACTGTAAATTTTTGCAAGAATGTAAGGAATGAGATAATCCGATCAGGTGCAAAACGGCGTGGCTTTAGCTTTTAAAGAAATTAAGATATACCAAAAAATAGTGTTTCTCTATTCAAATCAGTGGGAAAACACACTTTGTGTGAGATTTTATTTCCTATACATAATAGAACCACAACTTTCATCTAAAATGTTGGCAATGTGGTACTTCATTCACGTGCAAAAAGGCGTAGCTGTAGATTTAATAGAAATTGAGATGTATCAAAAAGAAAAATGAAGATTTTTTTCATTGAAATCAATCAGAAATCACACTTTGCACGATATTTTCTCTCCTATACAACATACAGCAGTAAATTTTTGCAAGAATGTAGGGAATGAGGCACTCCAGTCACGTGAAAAACGGCTTGGCTGTAGCTTTAGCAGAAATTGATATACACCAAAAAGGAAAAATTGAGTTGTTATATTAAAATCAATGAGAAAACACAATTTGTGTGATATTTTCTCTCCTATACAACATAGAACTCTAGATTTTCGAAAAAATGTAGAAAACGAGGTACTCCAATCATGTGCAAAACGGTATGGCTGTAGCTTTAATAGAAATTGAGATATAGCATATAAAAATGGAGTTTTTACATTGAAATCAATGGGAAAACACACTTTTGCATGATATTTTCTTTCCTGTGCAACATAGAACTGTAGAATTTTTAAATATGCATGTGCAAAACGGCATGGCTGTAGTTTGAAAAGAAATTGAGATATAGACAAAAAAATGAGGTTTTTCCATTTAAATAAATGGGAAATCGCACTTTATGCATTTTGTCTAATATACATGATAGAACTACAAATTTTGGCGAGTATGTAGCGAACGTGGTACTCTAATCATGTTTAAAACGGCATGGCTGCAGCTTTAGTAGAAATTGAAATATAGCAAAATGAAAAATCTAGTCTTGACATTGAAATCAATAGCGATATTTGCGATATTTTCTTTCCTATTTGTAATAGAATGAAAACTTTTATTCAGAATTTTGGGAATGTGGTACTCCAAACATGTGCCAAAGGGCATGGCTGTAGCTTTAATAGAAATTCAAATGTAGTGAAAAAGATGGAGCTTTTACATTGCAATCAATCAGAAAACTCACACTGTGCAAAATTTTCTTTCCTACACATAAGAGATTCATAACTTTTATCCAGAATGTTAGGAATGTGGTACTCTATTCATGTGCAATCATAGCTCCAACCATAGCTTTAATTGAATTCGAGAGTTAGCAAAAAAAATGGAGTTTTTAAATTGAAATCAATGGGAAAACACACTTTGTGTTATATTCTCTCTCCTATGCAACATTGAGAGAAATTGAGATATTGCAGAAAGAAAGATGGAGTTTTTACAATGAAATCATTGGGAAAAAACAATTTGTCAACATTTTCTCTCCTATAAAACATAGAACTTTAAATTTTTGTGAGAATGTAGGGAATGAGGTACTCTAAGGATGTGCAAAACGGTATGGCTAAGGCTTTAAATGGAATTGAGATACAGTAAAAAAAAATGCAGTTTTTACTTTGAAATCAATTGGGAAAAACACTTTGTGCAATATTTTCTCTCCTATACAACATAGAACTGTAATTTTTTGTGAGATTGTAGGGAATTAGGTGCTCAAATCCTGTGCAAAACGGCATGGCTGAACATTTAATAGAAATTCAAATATAGCGAAAACAAAAATAAAGTTTTTTAATTGAAATCAATGGTAAACACACTTTGTGTATATTCTCTCTCCTATGAAACATTGAGAGAAATTGACATATTGCAAAAACAAAGATGGAGATTTTAAAATGGCATCAATGGGAAAAAATTATTTGTGCAACATTTCCTCTCCTATATAACATAGAACTTTAAATTTTTATGAGAATTTAGAGAATGAGGTACTCTAATGATGTGCAAAACGGAATGGCTGTAGCTTTAAAAGGAATTGAGATATAGTAAAATGAAAAATGCAGTTTTTACTTTGAAATCAATTGGGAAATCACTTTGTGCGATATTTTCACTCCTATACATCATAGAACTGTAATTTTTTTTTCAAGATTGTAGAGAATGAGGTGATCGAATCATGTGCAAAAGAGCATGGCTGTAGCTTTAATTAGAAATTGAAATATTTCTCATTGACATCAATTGGAAAACACAATGTTATATATTTTCTCTCCTATACACATAGAACTGTAAATTTTTGCAAAAATGTAAGGCATGAGGTAACCCAATCATGTGGAAAACGCCAATGCTGTAGCTTTAATAGAAATTGAAATATAGCAAAAAGAACAATGGAGTTTTTACATTACAATAGAAAAATACACTTTGTGCGATATTTTCTCTCCTATACTACATAGAACTCTACATTTTTCTGACAAAGTAGGAAATAAGATACTCAAATCACGTGCAAAACGGCATGGCTGTAGCTTTAACAAAAATTGAGATGTAGCAAAAAGAATTATGCAGTTATTCTATTTAAATCAATGGGAAAACACACTTTTTTTTTATATTTTCTTTCCTACACATAATAGAACTAAAAATATTAGGCATAATGCAGGGAGTGTGAAACTCCAATCATGTGCAAAACGGCATGGCTGTAGCTTTAAAAGAAATTGAGATATAGCAAAAAGAATAATGAAGTATTTATGTTAAATGAATAGGAAATCACACTTTGTGTGATATTTTCTTTTCTAAACAGTATAAAACTGTAAATTTTTGTGAGAATGTAGGGCATGAGGCACTCCAATCATGTGGAATATGGCAGGACTGTTGCATTAATAGAAATTGATATACAGAAAAAGAAAAATGGAGATTTTACATTGAAATCAGTTGGAAACCACACATTGTGTGATATTTTCTTTTCTACACAACATAGAACAGTAAATTTTTTCAAGAATGTAGGAAATAAGGTAATCCAATCATGTGCAAAATGGCAAGACTGTAGATTCGATTAACACCAATTAGGAAAACCTACTTTGTCTCCTATAAATGATAGAACTACAAGTTCCGGCCAGTATGTAGGGTATGTGGTACTCTAACCATGTGCAAAACGGCATGGCTGTAGCTTTAATAGAAACTGAGGTATTGCAAAAAGCAAAATAGCGTTTTTACATTGTAAACAAAAAAACACACTTTGGACGATATTTTCTCTCTTACACAACATATAACTTTAAATTTTTGCAATACAGTTGGGAATGAGGTACTGAAAGTAAGTGCTAAGTGGCATGCCTGTAGCTTTTTCAATGAAATCATTGGGAAAACATATTTTGCGCGATATTATCTCTCCTATGATACATAGAACTGTAAATTTTTGTGAGAATGTTCGAAATTAGGTACTCTAATCATGTGCAAAACGGCATGGCTGTAGCTTTAATAGAAATTGAGATATAGCAAAAATAAAAATGGAGTTTTTTCATTGAAATTAATGGGAAAACACACTTTGAGCAATATTTTCTTTCCTATACATTAAAGAATTATAACTGTTATTCAGCATTTTGGGAATGTGTTACTCCAATCATGTGCAAAGTGGCTTTACTGTAGCTTTAATAAAAATTTATATATAGCATAAAGAAAAATGGAGATTTTATGTTAAAATCAATGAAATAACACACCTTGTGTCATATTTTTATTCTAATACATAATATAAGTATTACTTTTATTCTGGAATGTTGCGAATGTGGTATGACAATCATGTGCAAAACGGCATGGCTGTTGCTTTAATAGAAATTTAGATAAACGAAAAAGTAAAATGGTGTTGTAACGTTGAAATCAAGGGAAAACACACTTTGTGCAATATTTTGTTAACTATGCATAGTAGAATCGCAACTTTCATCCAGAATGAAGGGAATGTGATACCAAAATGTTGTGCGAAACGACATGGCTGTAGCTTTATAAGAAATTGAGATGTAGCAAAAAGAAAAATTGAGTTTTTTTATTTAAATCTCAAGGAAAACACACTTTGGAAGATATTTTCTCTCCTGTACAACATAGAACTGTAAATTTTGGCGAGAATGTAGTGAATGAGGTAATCCAATCATGTGCAAAACGGCATGGCTGCAGCTTGAATACAAATTGAGATATAGCAAAAAGAAATATGAAGTTTTTCTATTGAAATAAATGAGAAAACACACTTTGAGCATATTTTGTCTCCTAAACATGATAGAACTGCAAGATTTTCTAAGAACGTGCTGCAATCATGTGGAAAACGACATGGCTGTAGGTTTAAAAGAAATTGCGATACAGCAAAAAGAAAAACGGAGTTTTTACATTGAAATCAGTGGAAAATCACATTTTGTGCGATATTTTCTGTTCTATAGAACATGAAACTGAAAATTTTTGTGAGAATGTAGGGAATGAGGTACTACAATTATGTGAAAAACGGCATAGCTGTAGCTTTAATGGAAATTGAGATATAGTGAAAAGAAACATGGACATTTTACATTTAAATCAATAGGAAAACATACTTTGTGCGATATTTTCTACTCTTTACTTAAAAAATCATAACTTTTATCCAGAATGTTGGGAGTGTCGTACTCCAATCATTGTCAAAACGGCATGGCTGAAATCAATTGGAAAACACACTATGTAAGATTTTTTTCTCTCCTATCCAACCTGAACATGAAACTGTAAATTTTTGTGAGAATGTAGGGAATCAGGTACTCCAATTATGTGCTAAACGGCATTGCTGTAGCTTTTATAAAAATTGAGATATAGGAAAATTAAAAATGAAGTTTTTTCATTGAAATCAATAGAAAAACACACTTTGTAGACATTATCTCTTCTATACAACATAGAACTGTAAATATTTGTAAAAAAAAATATCCTATAATCCTATAATCTAGAGCAAAACGGCATGGCTGTAGCTTCAATAGGAATTTAGAGATAGCAAAAAGAAAGACGGAGTTTTAAAATTGAAATCAATAAGAAAACACACTTTGTGCAATATTTCCTTTTTTATACATAATAGAATCATAACCTTTATCGAGAATGTTGGGAATGTGGTACTCCATTCATCTAGCAAATTGCATGGCTGTAGCTTTAATTGAAATTCACATAGCAAAAAGAAAAATGCAGTTTATATATTGAAATAAATAAAAAACACACTTTGCGATTTTTTCTCTTCTATACGTAATAGAATCATAACTGTATAGGTGATTTGTAAAACGGAATGCCTGTAGCTTTAATAGAAATATCGAAATAGGAAAAAGAAAAATGAAGTTTTGACATTAAAATTAATAGTAAACATACTTTGTGCGATATTTTCTCTCCTCTGCAACATAGAACTGTAAATTTTTGCTAGAATGCAGGGAATAAGGTAATCCAATAATATGCAGAACGTAATGGCTGTAGCATTAATAGAAATTGAGATATAGAAAAAGAAAATGTAGATTTTACATTGAAATCAATCAGAAAATATACTTTGTGCAATATTTTTATTCCTATACATAATAAAATCATGACTTTCACCCAGAATGTTGGGAATTTGGTACTCCAATCATATGCAAAACGGCATGGCTGTAGCATTAATAGAAATTGAGATATCAAAAAATGGAGTTTATACATTGAAAACAATAGGAAAACACACCTTGTGTGATTTTTTCTCTCGTATACAACTATAAATTTTTGCGAGAACGTCGGGAAAGAGGTACTCCAAACATGTGCAAAACGGCATTGCTGTAGCTTTAATAGATATTTAGATATAGCAAAAAGAAAAATGGAGTTTTTAAATTGAAATCAATAGGAAAACACACTCTGTGCGATATTTTCTCTCCTATAAAACATAGAACTTTAAATTATTTTGAGAATGTCGGGAATGAGGTACACCATTCATGTGCAAAACAGCTATGCTGTAGTTTTGATAGAAATTGAGATATAGCAAAAAGATAAATGAAGTTTTTACAATGAAATCTATAGGAAATCACTCTGTGCGATATTTTCTCTCTATACAAAATAGAACTAATTTTTAGTAAGAATGCGGTTAATGAGGTACTCCAATCATGTGCAAAACGGCTTGGCTGTAGATTTAATAGAAATTGAGATATAGCAAAACGAAAAATGGTGTTTTACCATAAAATCAATAGAAAAATACACATTGTGCGATATTTTCTCTCCTATACAACATACAACTGTAAACTTTTGCTACAATGTAGGGAATGAGGTACTTCAACCATGTGCAAAACGGCATGGCTGTAGCTTTAATAGAAATTGAGATTTAGCAAAAGGAAAAGTACAGTTTTTAAATACTGATCAATTAAAAAAAACCAATTTGTGTGATATTTTCTTTCCGATAAATAAAAGAATCAGAACTTTTTTGCAGAATATTAAAAATATGGTACTCCAATCCTTCACAAAACGGCATGGCTGTAGCTTGACTAGAAATGGAGAAATAGTGAAAAGAGGAATGTAGCTTTTTTCATTTAAATCAATGGGAAAAAAATTGCACAATATTTTCTCTCCTTTAAAACATAAAACTGTAAATTGTTGCAAAAATGTAGTGAATGAGGTACTTCAATCATGTGCAAAACTGCATGGCTATAGCTTTAGTAGAAATTGAGATATAGGAAAAAGAAAAATGGAGATTTTACTTTGAAGTCAATTGAAAAACCGAATTTGTGTCATATTTTCTTTTCTATACAAAATAGAATCATAACTTCTACTAAGAATGTTTGAAATATGGTACTCCATTAATGTGCAAAATGGCATGGCTGTAGCTTCAATAGAATTTGAGACATAGCAAAAAGAAAAATGCAGTTTTTATATTGAAATCAATGGGAAAAAACATTTTGCGATATTTTCTCACCGATACGTAATAGAATCATAACTGTATAGGTGATTTGCAAAACAGCATGGCTGTAGCTTTATTAGAAATATAGACAGCAGAAAAATAAAAATGGAGTTTTTACATTTAAATCATTAGGAACACATACTTTTTGCGATATTTTCTCTCCTACACAACATAGAACTGTAAATTTTTGGGAGAATGTAGTGAATGATGTATTCCAATCATGTGCAAATCGGCATGGCTCTAGCTTTACTGGATATAGAGATATGGCAAAAAAACAATTGAGTACTTACACTGAAATGAATGGGAAATCGTACTTTGTGCAATATTTTTATTTCTATACATAATAGAATCATAACTTTTATCGAGAATGTTGGGAATGTGGTACTCCAACGATGTGCAAAGTGGCGTGGCTGTAGCTTTATTAGAAATTGAGATATAGCAAAAAGAAAAATGGTGTTATATATTCTCCCATATACAACATAGAACTGTAAATATTTGCCAGAATGTAGGGAATGAGGTACTACAATCATGTGCAAAACTTCATGGCTGTAGCACTAATAGAAATTCAGATTTAGCAAAAAAATAAATAGTTTTTCATTGAAATCAACAGGAAATCACACTTTGTTTGTTTGTAGCAGAGGTTTAGATCCACTATTACAGGTATAGTAACCCTTATGATAGTGGGTGTAATGATTAACCAGGTACTCCTCAAAGGGATGAACAGGGAAGGTTGGGTTTGCTCTGTGGCCTTTAAGTACCACATTGGCAATAGATCAAATGTAACTGGTAATTAATTAATTAATAAAGATGCATTTATCAGTTAGCCAATGCTCTTGATGTTATGACATATACCTTGTGACCCTTTGGAAACTGGGAAGTTAATGCTTTATTTTGTGTCCACCTATTAAAATTGTTGTCACTTTCTTATTATATGCAGCAATGGTCAAACTTCGGTCGTTAGTTGTCACATTAAGTGAATTGAATTCATGTTGTACATGGACAATTGGATTGTGAGTATTGCCTACAAAAGTGAAAAAGTTTCTCTGTCTCAACTGTCAAACAGGGACTTGAAAATTTAGACATTGTAACAGTTCTTGAGAATCGATTTTATGTTTCCATATTCAGTAGGTCTACAGCATTCATATAAGTTTTATGTATAGTTCTAATTGTAGTAAGCAGCTTCTGGCATAAGAACATGAATTACCTGGCTGCTGCCCAAGCATCTTAGCTTTATCATGTAGCTTTCTAAGTTTAACATAATGAGAGGGACTACTTTATAACCAACATATTAAGGCATAGTTTATTAGAGGTTTAACCAGGCTCTGAAATAAATCTGCTCTTAGGCAGGGCAATTGAAATATCCCTTTATTATACCTAATAATGTTGAATGCTCTCTGCACTTTCACATATAGTTGGTGGTGGTGGGCCAGGAATGTCAACTTGGTGTCCAGGAAGACCCTCCTATCCCTCTCTTCTGATGTTCTTGGGACTAATCTGCCATCCATATATTTATAGGGATATATGATAGACGATCTAATCCAGAAGAAAGAAATGACCATTGTCTTTTTGTTATTTAAAGATAGGTTATTCTCCTTAAGCCACCTTTCCACAGCAATCAAAGATTCCTGTAGAGTAGGTGCTGTGTTTAGGTATATTATCTCGTTTGAAAATTTTTGATCATCAGTGGATGCAAGTGTAGATACAACAGATGGAATATAAATATGAAGATCATTTATATATAAATTAAATAATAGTGGACTCGGTGCACTACCTTGTAGTAAACCCATTTTTTGAGTATAGTAGGAATTGCTTAATGTTTGTCCTATTCTCACCCTACTATGATTTTTGGTAAGATAAGATCCTAGGAACCTCAATGTACTATCTGCTAGACCACATGCCCTTAACTTTTTTAAAAGCAGCGGTATGGAAACCTGATCGAATGCCTTTGACAGGTCTAGATACAATGTATCATCCTGAGGTTTATTCTGGAATGCTCTAAAAATCTTATTCATATGTAGCATTAAATTTGTCTCAATGTGAATGACCCTGTTGGAAGCCATGTTGGGCTGGGTGCAAGAATGTGCAACATCAGTTAAATAATTTAAGATTATTATTCATTCTAAAACCTTGGCCAGATTTGGGAGGATTGAAATGGGATGATAATTGGACATGTTCTTACGTTACCCACCTTTATAAATGGGTATGATATGGGCGGTTTTCCAAATTTCAAGAACCACATGCTGAGCCAAGCATAATGAAAATAAATGAGCCAAGAAAGGTGCCAGTATGTCCCGGTATGTCTTTAAAATATTTGGGGCGAAATTGTCTGGTCCAAGAACAAAGGAGCATTTCAATTTATTAATGGACCAAATAACCTCTGATGATGTGAGTCTGCGTATTGTGAATGCCTCCCCACAATTTGGTAGGGTGAAAGGGTATGTCCCTGTATCTAATAAAGGAGTAGAGGCCTCTGATGTAATAGAGTAATGAGAGCAGAACCTCTCACCGATTTCTATTGGATCAGTAATGAGGTTACTTTTGTTCAACCAAGGATATTCTAGATGAATTTCCATTCACAAGGCGTTTATATTACTGCCAAAATGTCTCAGGTGACCTATGCTGTGCCAAGAGATTTTGGAGATATTTTAAACGGTCCTGTACTAGTAGTTGTTTAACCTTAGTGTGGATGACTTAAAATTTCTTCAAATGCCATTTCTTTAGTGTAAAAGCTCTTCGTTTTTGCTTTATCGGAAGTATCACTTCTGAGCTAAAACAGACCAGATACTGGGGGAAACGTCTACTGGCATTCTTAGCTGGGATAGAGTTCTCCGTTGCTCTATGAATTGTAGTATATAACAAATTTATTGCACTTAATGAATGGGAAGAATCAAAAAGTGTTGTCCAATTTGTAGAATGTAAATAATTGTATAACTTTATATACTCCCCTTTGTCCTCAGCACACCTAGTATTTTCAGTGTTGGCCATACGAGAGGAAGGAACCTGAATATCTAAGGGTAGTGTAATGCATAGTGCTGGATGACACCCATCTAGCTTTGGCATTGAATATGCTCATGCGATTGTACATGATAAATTCTAAAATATAAGATTATAATTTTGTTGACTCAGTTTTAAAAACGGACCTAGGGCCATTACAGATATGGCCTTTGAGGAATGACCTTTGGAGTTTTATCATTGAAATAAGTGGGAAAACACACGTTGTTTGATATTTTTTTTCCTATGCATAATAGAAACACAAATTTTGGACAGAATGTTGGGAATATCATACTCCAATCGTGTGAATAACGGCATGGCTGTAGCTATAACAGAATTTAAGATATAGCAAAAAAAATGGAATTTTTTCACTGAAATCAATGGGAAAATGCACTTTGCACATTTTGTCTCCTATGCATGATAGAATTGCAAATTTTTTCCAGAATGTAGGGAATGTGGTACTCCAGTCATGAGCAAAACAGCATAGCTGTATCTTTAACAGAAATTCAGATATAGCTGAAAGAATATTGGAGTTTTTACATTCAAATCAATAGGCAAACACACTTTGTGCGATATTTTCTCTCCTATACAGTATAGAACTATAAATTTTTGTCAGAATGTAGGAAACAGTTACTCCAATTATGCGCAAAACGGCATATCTGCAGCATAATTAGAAATTGAGATACAGCACAATGAAAAATAGAGGTTTTTGTTTAAAATCAATGGAAAAACACAATTTGTGCAATATTTTCTCTCCTATACAGCATAAAACTGCAGATTTTCATGAAAATCTAATGAATGAGGTGATTCAATCATGTGCAAAATGGCATTGGTGTAGCTTTTATAGAAATTAAGATATAACAAAAAGAAATATGCATTTTTCCCATTGAAATCAATGGGAAAACACACTTTGTGTGATATTTTCCGTCCTATACATACAAGAAGAAGAAATTTTGGACAGAATGTGGGGAATATCGCATTCCAATTATGTGCAAAATGGCAACGCTGTAGCTTTAATAGAAATTTGCGATATAGCAAATAGAAAAATGAAGTTTTTCCATTGAAATCAATTGGGAAAACCCACTTTGTGCATTTTGTCTCCTATACATTATAGAACTGCAAGTTTTGGCCAGAATAAAGGGAATGTGGTACTCCAATCATGTGCAAAACGGCATGGCTGCAGCTTTAATAGAAATTGAGATATTGCAAAACGCAAAATAACGTTTTTAAATTAAAGACAATAAGAAAACACACTTTGTGTGATATTTTGTCTCTTCTACAACATCTAATTTTAAATTTTATCAAGAATGTAAGGAATGAGGTACTACAAGTATCAGCCGAGTAGCATGGCTGTAGCTTTAATAGAAATTGAGATATATAGATATTTTCCATTGTAATAAATAAGAAAACCCACTTTGTGCGATATTTTCTCTCCTATACACCCTAGAACTGCAAATTTTTGTGAGAATGTAGGGAATGAGGTACTCCAATCATTTGCAAAACGGCATGGCTGTAGCTTTAATAGAAATTGAGATATAGCAAAATGAAAAATGGAGTTTTTCCATTGAAATCAATGGGAAAACACACGTTGTGTTATATTTTCCTTCCTATGCATAATAGAACCACAAATTTTGGACAGAATGTAGGGAATGCCGTACTCTTATCACGTGCAAAACGGCATGGCTATCGCTTTATTACAAATTGAGATATAGCAAAAAGAAAAATAGCATTTACATTGAAATCAATGAGAAAACACATTTTGTGCGATATTTTCTCTCCTATACAAAATAGAACTAAGTTCTAATGAGAATTTAGGGAATGACGCACTCGAATCATTCACAAAATGGCCTAGCTGCAGCTTTAATAGAAATTGAGATATAGCAAAAAGAAAAATAGAGTTTCTCCATTTAAATCAATGGGAAAACACACTTTGTGTTATATTTTTCTCTCCAATAGAACATAGAACTATAAATTTTTTTGAGAATGTAGGGAATGAGGTACTCCAATCATCTGCAAAACGGCATGGCTGTAGCTTTTATAGAAATTGACTTATAACAAAAAGATAAATGGAGTTTTTACAATGAACTCAATGGCCAAACACACTTTGTGCGATATTTTCTCTTGTATGCAACATAGACCTAAGATCTTGTGAGAATCTAGAGAATGAGGTACTCGAATTATTAACAAAATGGCCTGGCTGTAGCTTTAATAGAAATTGAGATATTACAAAAACAAATATTAATTTTTTCCAATTAAATCAATGGGAAAACACACTTTGTGCAATATATTCTGTCCTATACATAATAGCATCATAACTTTCTTACAAAATGTTGAATACGTGGTACTCTAATCATGTGCAAGATGGCAAGGCTGTAGCTTTAATGAAAATTAAAATATAGCAAAAAAGAAAATGTAGTTCTTCCATTGAAATTAAGGAGAAAACACACATTTTGCAAGTTTTTCTCTCCTATACAACATAGAGCTGTAATTTTTTGCAAGAATATATTGAATGAGGTACTTCAACAATGTGCAAAACGGCATAGCTGTAGCTTAAAAAGAAACTGAGGTATAGCAAAAAGAAAGATGGAGTATTTACGTTGAAACCAATAGGATAAAACACTTTGTGGGATACTTTCTCTCCTATACAACATAGAACTGTAAATTTTTTTTAGAATGTAGGGAATGAGGTATTGCAATCATGAGCAAAACGGCATGGTTGTAGCTTTAATAGAAATTGAGTGGTAGAAAAATGGAATACAGAGTTTTTACATTGAAATCAGTGAAAAACCACACTTTGTGTTATATTTTCTCTCCTATACAACGTAGAACTGTAAATTTTTGCAAGACTGTAGAAAATGAGATACTCCAATCATGTACAAAAGGGAATGACTGTAGTTTTAATAGAAATTGAGGAATAGCAAAAAGAAAAGTGGGGTTTTTATAATTAAATCAATGGGAAAAAACACTTTGTGTGATATTTTCTATCCCATACAACATAGATCTGTAAATTTTTGTGAGAATGTAGGGAATTATGTACTCTAACCATGTGCAAAACGGAATTGTTATTATACATATGTTTTAATATTGTAGGGGTTCTTTTTATTATTTGTGGATAAGTAGAGAAGTCATATCAAGGCAGATCTGCTCTCCAGGGCACAGATGGGCCTGGTCTACACCAGAATTTTGGTTTTACTAGGCCTATTAATATTAAGCCCTAACTATCAGTCCTCTGCTTAAGCATACAACTGCAAGAATACTGCAAAGCTTTAACCTCATCTGTTATAGAGATACTAACTGAATTAGAGAAGGGATTGCCCCTCAAGGTTCATGTCTGGTAAATGGAAATGACATCTACCCACATAGCTTTATAATAAAATGTACACTATGTCTGCGAAAAGCTCATACTGACTGTTGGAATGTTAGTGTTACTGACGCCCAAATACTGGCATTGAATTACAAATGTAAGCTATGCCTGGCAAATAGGGATGAAAATACACCAGTAAAACCCACACGTGAAGCAGTGGCTAGCCCTGACAATCTTACAGATTCTTGTAAGATTCCCCAGGATTTTTACACCTGCATTACTACTATCTTTTCTAAAGTACTTCTTGAAAGTGGTTCTCCTTTAGTAGAGCTTATAAATGCCACTAAAGACTATACAATCTCAAATAATCAGATTGTCCAAGAGTTGAGATTACTAATTGCCGATTTTTTAGAATTGAAGTCATCTCTTACTCCTCACACAACTACTTCTAATAGAACATTTGCAGAGGTCACAGCTGACCAGCATAAGAGCAGCATATACTCCAAAGTAAGTAGATGAGAAGATCATATAAAATGTGGAGGGAGAGCAGCCACTCACAACAATAATACAAAAAACTCATCGTACCACTACTCAACGTAATAGACCAACTGTGAAAGGATCTGGCACTTATACTAAACTGAGTGCACAACCTAAGTTTCCACTTTCTAGAGTATTTGTAAGTCGTTTAAATGCTAAGGTGACTTGTCAAGCACTTTATGAACATTTGAATGAATATCATTCAGGAAAATTGCAACAAATCTGCCAACCAAAAACTAAGTCAGATTTATATTCTTCTTTTATTATTTATGGTTTAGATGAAGATCAGAACTCCATTATCATCTCAATTATGGCCAACTAACTCCCTAATAAAACACTTTATTGGCAAATTACTTGAGAACATGATAGCTCATAAATTACAAATTGGACCACCAAAAGATGATAATGGACCACCCCCAATCTCAGAAGTAGAAGAGGCACGAGAGGCTAGCCCCATTAAGCTGTCAGGTTAATGGGTTCAACATCAAATATTAGCCATTTTTACCAAAATGTATGCAGTGTTAGTTTTAAACGTGACTCATTTCTGGCTAATTTAACCCTTAAAAGCTATGACATTATATTATTAACCAAAACGTGGCTTTCCAGTGAAATAAATTCATATGACTTATTTCCCCCTTGTTATGACGTTTTTCACTGGGATAAGGAAAGCACCTATATTGTGGAGGAATCCTTATTGCAGTAAATACCTTTACATTAGGGGATAGCACCTATAGAATTGATAAATTATGTATGCCTGATTCAGTGTTAGCTATATCACTGAAAACTGCTTTAATGGGATGGGTTACAATTGTTGTTTGTTACATGTCACCAGCTCTGTCAATGGCAAACTATGTAATAATAATGGATAACTTAGCCACAAATCTGGCAGGATGCTCATCAATTATAATATTGGGAGATTTTAATGTCCCACGAATCGACTGAAATCATTACCCCCACTCTATAAGGGCACAGCACACACAGGCAAACAAATGCACTGATCTCCCTATGCTCTGTATCCAAATTATTACAAGTTAACCCAATTGTTAATTCAATGGGTCAACAGCTGGATTTGTGTTTCTCAGATCTGTCATCTACAATCAGTAAAACACCACCCTTGTCCAAACTGGATGTTTACCATCCAGCTTTGGAAATACAATGGCAACTATTAGGATGGATTACACGTCCTTTTAAATGTAAGGAGAGGTTTGCCTATAATTAGCACAAGGGTAATAATGAATCACAGAATCAAATCATAAATA
>JAAFCE010009125.1:1024285-1056686 GCA_013389805.1 Trigoniulus corallinus | reverse complement strand
AGAGAAAGTTTCGTGCAAAGTGTGTTTATCTATTGATCTCAATGTAATATCATCATCATCATCATCATCGAACCCTCCTCCCACCAGTGGCAGGGTCGGGTCTGTGGGTTCTTAACCTCCACTCCCGCCTATTCCCCACCAGGTCCCCCGCCACCCTGCATTTCACTATGTCCCTCTGCACCACCTGCTCCCACGTCCGTTTTGGTCTTCCCCTACCTCTGGAGCCCCCAATCACATGCATACCCATAATGGACCTAATGAGCTCCTCCTCCCCTCTCCTCATCGCATGCCCATACCACCTCAACCGCCTCTCCCTCATCTTTTCCACAATGTCCCCCACCCCCAAGCTACCTCTAACGTAATCATTACGTACTCTGTCAGCTTGGGACACCCCTGTCATGTAATGCAGCATTCGCATCTCAGCCATCTGCATTCTCCTTTCATGGTTCTTCCTAACTGCCCAACACTCTGAGCCATATAGCAAAGCAGGCCTAACGACTGTTTTGTAAACTTTACCTTTTAACTTTATGGGGACCCTGCAGTCGCACAGGACACCACTTGCCTGCCTCCACTTCAGCCATCTGGCGTTAATCTTATGCGTCATGTCTCAATCTATCTCCACATTGCTCTGGAAAACTGATCCTAAATAACGAAACTCTTGCACCACTGGTATACCCTCACTGCCATAGCGGATCTCACCTCCTTGCCCCTGGCCACTAAAATTGAAAGCTAGGTACTCTGTCTTCTTCATGTTTACTTTAAGACCCCCTCTCTCCATTGCTGTCTTAATGTCCTGTAGGCCCTTTTGTGCATTCTCCTTGGACCCCTCAAGCTTCCCCACGTCACCAGCGAATACCAGGCACTGAGGGGCCTATTCTCCTACTCCTGTCAGCAGCTCATCCATTCCTAGAGTGAATAGATATGGGCTAAGTGCTGACCCTTTATGCACACCAACCTGGACGTTGAAGCAAGCAGTGTTTCCCCATGCTGTCCTCACCCTAGCAATGGAGCCCTCATACATATCCTGCACTATCCTAATATGGCCTTCATCTACTCCTTTCTTCTTTAAAACACTCCATAGCACCTGTCTGGGGACACTATCATATGCCTTCTCCAAGTCAATGAATACTGCATGGAGGTCCTTCCTTGCTGCTCTATGCTTCTCTATCATCTGTCGTAGAATAAAGATTGGTTCCATGGTGCACCTACCAGGCATAAACCCAAATTGGTTTCCTCGGACTCTAGTCTGGACTCTGAGGCGACATTCTATGACTCGCTCCCACAGCTTCATAGAATGGCTCATTAGCTTTATGCCTCTATAGTTTCCACAGTCCTGGGCATCACCTTTGCCCTTGAACAGTGGAACTATCCAACTCTCACACCATTCAGATGGCATCCTGTCACCATTTGCTAACTTATTGAAAAGCTTCCCTAGCCATGTGATTCCTGTAGCCCCCAAGGTGTGCCAAACATCAATGGGGATCCTATCTGGGCCAACCGCTTTGTGACCTTTCATTCCTTGAAGGGCTGTGACTATTTCCTCTGCCTCACAATGTTCACTGTCTGTGTAGTGATTGGGTTTCTGTATGTGGTTTCTGCATGGGTGGTAGTATTTAGGAGACCATGGTAGTATTCCTCCCATCTTTTGATTACCTCTGCTGGTTGGAACAGGACCCTACCATTAGTATCCTTGACTGTTATAGCCCTGGTAACATCTTTACTAGTTCTATCCCTGGTCTTGGCCAGTCTAAAAACTGCATTCTCTCCTTCCCTTGTCCCCAACTTTTCATATAAGGCCTCATACTTCTGGTACTTGGCCAAGACAATGGCCCTCCTGGCATGTTTCTTTGCCTGAACATAGTCTGTCTTTGAGGCCTGATCCCCTATTTCCCTCCACCTATTGAAAGCTACCTTCTTAAGTTTTATGGCAGCTTCCACCTCCTCATTCCACCACCAAGTCTGCCTACCCTGATAAGTTCCTCCTACTATAGCCTTACCTAACAGTGCCTCTCCACAACTCCTAATCTTCCTAGCAACCCTGTCCCACATGGCATTGGCTGACCCATCCCAGTCCCAGTCTACCTTGCTGAGAACATCCTGCTGGAATTCCTCTGCCTTGGTGGGCAACGTCCACCACCTAATAACTGATTCTCCTTTCCAGGTATATCTCTTAACTGTCCCCTTCATTTGTAATTCTATCATAAGCAGCTTATGGCCACTTTCCTTCTGAAAGTCCTCACTGGGTAGTGCCCCGCAGTGTCGGATCTCAGCCCTGTGCTGCTTTCTAACCATGAAAAAGTCTATTTGGGACCTCCCCTGTGGTGACTGGAAAGTGATTAGGTGCTTTCCCTGCTTTTTAAACCATGTATTGGCCAATGCAAGGCCATGTGCTCTTGCTGTGTCAAGGACCTTCTGCCCCTCAAGGTTGATAATACCATATCCACATCCCCCATGTACATCCTCATATCCCTGACCATCATTCCCAACATGTGCATTAAAGTCACCCCCAATAATTAGCCGCTCATTTCCCCTGCCCTGTCTAATTGTACTGTCAGCTGACTGAACCACCTCATCAAAATCCTTCCAAAAAGCTTCTTTAATTGTGTCACCCAGGCCTGCTTGTGGGGCATATGCACTGATGAGGTGGAGCCCTATACCTTTCCAAACTACAGTAACTAACATTAACCTGCTGCTAACTCTCCTAACTGAAGTTATCCCCTGCTGCAAATCCCTGCTTAATATAATACCCACCCCATTTTGACCCTCATCACTACCTGTGTAGATCAGCTTGTATCCCTCCCCCAAGGCCCTTGACCTATTACCCTTCCACCTAGTCTCCTGGAGGAATGCAATGCTGATCTTCCTATGCTTTAGGGTTTCCACTAATTCCCCAGTTTTCCCTGAGAGGGTCCCAATATTCCATGTCCCTAGTCTTAGCATGGCCCCCCTATTTGGTGGGACAGTACTGACTGGGGTCACCCCAGTCAGACGTCCAGAACCCGCAGTAATAGTGGCAGGGCTACCTGTGGGGGGTGCCGTCCAACCCCACAGGAGACACTCATCAAGGATCTTAACTTTGCCAAGTGAGTGGAGGTCTCACACTCACTTGACGGATCCCCTCAGACTATGCCAGAGGGCTGCAGATCTAGGAATGCATGCCTCTTAGGCAACACAACCAATAATAATGAAGATAATAATAATAATAATTCTAATTCTAAATAATTCTAATAAAATTTAACACTTAAATGTTTAAGAAAAATTTTAAAGAAAAATTTTTGCTGCAGGGTTGTTGTGGGGCTGCAAACGCAGCGTGCTCGCCGGCAATGCAGACGATGCACGCTGTGAAGCAGCACAACGGGAGCGAGAGAAAATCCCACGAGGTTAGGCTTAACCACCAAACCTCGCAAAAAGTTCCCCACCCGTTTAAAAAAAAAATACAACACCCACAGTCATACCGTAGATCAGGAACGTTGGGGGTGAGACTGCCTTGAAAAAGGCGGTTTTCACCCTGAAGATTTTGTATATTTACAAAAATTGCTGAAAAATTCGACAGCCAAGAGGAAAGCAGAAGCACAAGGGACTAGCGCCACCTAGTGATCCCTCTTGATCTCAATGTAAAAACTCCATATTTTGATGATATCTCAATTTCCTTTAAAGCTACAGCCATGCCGTTTTGCACATGATTGGAGTTCCTCATTCCCTAAATTCTAGCATAAATTTACAGCTATCTTTTTGCTATCTCCCATCTATTAAAGATAAAGCCATTCCGTTTTGCACATGATTAGAGTACCTCATTCCTTACATTCTCACAAAAATGTAAAGTTCTATGTTGTATAGGAGAAAAATATCGTACAAAGTGTGTTTTCCCATTAATTTCAATGTAAAAACTCCACTTTTTTTCTTGCTAAATGTCAATTTCTATTATAGAGCTATAGCCATGCCGTTTTGCACATGATTAGAGTGCCACATTTCCAACATTCTGGATAAAAGTTGCGATTCTATTATGTACAGAAAATTTGCTAAATCTCATTTTCTATTAATGCAACAGACATGCCGTTTTGCACATGTTTGAAGTGCCACATTTTTAACATTCTTTCCAAAATTTGTGGCTCTACAATGTATAGGAAATAAAAAATCATACAAAGTGTGCTGTGCTATGGATTTCAATGCAAAAACTTCATATTTCATTTTGCTATATCTCAATTTCTTAGAAAGTTACAACCATGATTATGCACATGATTATGGTCCCAGATTTCCTACATTCTGTCTATACTTTGTAGTTTTATTATGTAATGGGAAAGAAAATATTGCACAAAGTGTGATTTTCCATTGATTTCAATGCAAAACTTTATATTTCTTTTTGCTATATCTCAATTTCTAATAAAGCTACATCCATGCCGCTTTGTACATGATTAAAGTACCTCATTCTCTACATTCTTGAAAAAATTAACAGTTCTATGTAGTACAGGAGAAAAAATATCGCACAATGTGTGTTTTCCTATTGATTTCTTTGTAAAAACTCCATTTTTCTTTTTCCTATATCTCAATTTCCATTCAAGCTAAAGCCATGCCGCTTTGCACATGATTGAAGTACCACATTCACTACATACACACACAAATTTTCAGTTCTATGTTGTATACGAAAAAAAAAATCACAAAAAGTGTGTTTTCCTATTGATTTCAATGTAAAAAATCCATTTTTCTTATGGCTATATATCACTTTCTACTAAAGCTACAACCATGCAATTTTACTCATGATTAGAGTATATCTTTCCCTACATTCTCAAAAAATTGTACTGTTCTATGTTGTATAGGAGAGAAAATATCGCACAAAGTGTGTTTTCCCATTGATTTCAATTTGAAACCTCCAATTTGCTTTTTGACATATCTGAATTTCTATTAAAGCTGCAGCCATGCCACTTTTCTCATGTTTAGAGTACCTCTTTCCCTACATCATCACAAAAATTTACAGTTCTCAATTGATTTCCATTCGTCTGTCCAAAATTTGTAGTTCTATTATGTATTGGATAGATAATATCCCACTAAGTGTATCATGTATCTCATTTTCTATTAAACTTACAGCCAAGCCATTTTTCTCATGATTGGAGTACATCATTCCCTACATTTAAACAAAAATTTACAGTTCTATGTTTTATAGGAGAGAAAATATCACACAAATTTTTTTCTTATTGATTTCAATGTAAAAACTCCATTTTTCTTTTTGCTATATCTGAATTTCTCTTTAAGCTACAGCTATGCTGTTTTGCACATGATTGCAGCACCTCATTCCCTACATTCTCACAAAAATATTCATTTCTTTGTTGTAAATGAGAGAAAATATCGCACAAAGTGTGTTTTCCTATTGCTTTCAATGTAAAAATTTCTTTTATCTTTTAACTACATTTTAATTTCTATTAAAGCTGCTGCCATGCCATTTTGCACATGATTAGAGTATTACATTCCCTACATTCTGCCTAAAATTTCCAGTTCTATCATGCATAGGAGAAAAAATGCACAAAGTGTGTTTTCCTTTTGATCACAATGGAAGAACTTCATATTTCTTTTTGCTATATCTCAATTTCTATTAAAGCTACATCCATGCCGTTTTTCACATGATTGGAGTGCCTCATTCCCAACATTATCCCAAAAAATTGCAGGTTTATGTTGTATAGGAGAGAATATATCACACAAGGTGTGTTTTTCTATTGATTTCAATGGAAAAACTACTTTTTTCTTTTCATTATATCATAATTTATAGTAAAGCTGCAGCCATGCCGCTTGGCACATACTTGAAGTACCTCATACCCTACATTCAGTTCTATGCTGTATAGGAGGGAAAATAACGCAAGTGGTGGGCTTTTCTATTGATTTAAATGTAAAAGCACCACTTTTCGTTTTGCTATATCTCACTTTCTATTAAATCTAGAGCCATGCAATGTTGCACATGATTGGAGTACCTCATTTCCTACATGCTCAAGAAAATTTACAGTTCTATGTTGCATCAGAGAGAAAATATTGCACAAAGTGTGATTTCCCATAGATTTCAATGTAAAAACTCTATTTCTCTTTTTGTTACATCACAATTACTATTAAAGCTACAGCCATGCTGTTTTACACATTATTGGAGTTATACATTCCCAACATACTGGATGGAAGTTATTATACTTTTATGTATAGGAAAGAAAATATCGCACAAAGTGTGTTTATTCATTGATTTCAATGTAAAAACCAAATTTTTTGTTTTGCTATATGTCAACTTCTATTAACGCTCAGCCATACCATTTTGCACATGACTGGAGTACTTTATTCCCTACATTCTGGCTAAAATTTGCATTTCTATCATCTATAGGAGACAAAACTCATGAAGTGTGTTTTCTCATTTGCTTCAATGTAAAAACTCCATTTTTCTTTTTCCAACATCTCAATTTCTATTAAAGCTACAGCCATGCTATTGTGCACATGATTGGAGTAAATCATTATCTACATTCTCACAAAATTAAACGTTGTATAGGAGAGAAACTATCGCACAAAGTATACCACACGTGGCTGGTGATCTTTTCTCTGTTTTTGATTACTTAAAAACATTTACAGGGTGAAAACTGCCGTTTACAAGGCAGTTTTAACCCCAACGTTTCAGCAGAAGGTATGGCTGTTTGTGAGGTTGTTGTTTTGTGGGAGGGGAACTTATTGGGAGGTTGGGCATTTAAGCCTAACCTCATGTGAGTTGTTCTACTGCTCCTGTCATCAGCTTTGGCCTAAACCATGCTGCGTTTGCAGCGTCACACAGACCCCCCCACAGCATAAATTTTTTATTTTTATTAAAATTCTTTAATTTAATCTTTTATTATTATCTTTAATCCATTAGCATTATTATTATCATTATTATAATTACTTATTAGTTTTATTACTATTATTAGTATCATTTGCAGTCTTAGAATTGCATTTATACAGTGTAGGGTGTGAGGGGTGTATTGTCATGTGAGTGTGAGACCTCTGCTCACATTACAACAGAAGAATCCTTGAGTGTCTTATGTGGGGTTGGACGGCAACCCCCACAGGTAGCCCTGTCACTGTTGCTGTGGGTTCTAGGCATCCAGCTGGGGAGCTTCAAGTGAGAGTTGTCCCACAGAGTAAGGGGGCTAGACTAAGGTTAGGGACATGGAATTTAGGGTCCCTTACAGGAAAAACAGGGGAATTAGTAAACACCCTGAAGCATAGAAGGGTTAGCATTTCCTTCCTCCAAGAAACGCTTTGGAAGGGGAATGGATCATGGGCACTGGTGGAGGGATACAAATTATTATCCACAGGTAGTGAGGAGGCTCATAATAGGGTTGGTATTGCATAGAGTAGGGAATTGCAGCAGGGAATCACAGCAGTTCATAGAATGAACAGCAGGATTATTCTAGTTACTGTAGTATGGCAGGGTATTTAGATCCACCTAATCAGTGCTTAAGCTTCTCAAGCAGGATGTGATGAGGCCACCAAAAAGGATTTCTGGTGGTATTTTGATCATGTGGTGCTGTCAGTATAATACAGAATTAGACAGGGTAAGGGATCTGATCGTCTGATTATTAAGGGGGACTTTAATGGCCATGTTGGCCAGGAAGGACAAGGCTGTCCACTAGGGATGTGGGGTCCTATTCCAGGCAGAAAAGGTAATGAAGAGGTGGGAGGACTATTACAGCAATCTCTTAAAAACAGATACCAGTGAAATAGTCATGAACAACATCCCTGCCACCACAGAAGATGTGGACTTAGTGAGTGATGCCAAAATCGTCAGGGCCATCCACAAGATGAAAGGACACAAAGCTGCTGGTCCATATAATATTCCCATTGACGTTTGGCATAGCTTGGAGACCACATGATTTATATGGCTGGGGAAGCTTTTCAATAAAATAGCCAGTGGTGACTGAATGCCATATTCATGGTGGGAGAGTTGGATTGTCCCACTGTTCAAGGGCGAAGGTGACGCCCAGGATTGTGGGAACTATAAAGGCATTAAGCTAATGTGCCATTTTATGAACCTGTGGGAGAGGGTCATAGTATGTTGCCTAAGAAATCGTACTAGTCTCCAAGGAAGCCAGTTTGGATTTATGCCTAGTAGGGCAACAATAGAACCCATCTTTATTCTACAACAGATGGCAGAGAAGCACAGATCAGTAAAGAAGGACCTGCATGCAATCTTTGTAGACCTCGAGAAGGCCTATGATAGTGTCCCTAGGCAGCTATATGGGATGCTCTAAAACAAAAGGAAGTGGATGAAGGGCATATCAGAATAATGCAGGATATGTATGAAGGTTCCACTACTAGGGTGAGGATGGCATGGAGGAATACTGGTGGCTTAAAAGTGAAGGGTGGGCTTCATCAAGGATCAACCCTCAGCCCATATCTCTTTACTTTGGCAATGGATGACTTGCTGAAAGGAATAAGGGAATGGGCCCCACAGTGCTTGGTATTTGCTGATGATGTAGGATGGTTAGAGTAGTCCCAAAAGGAGGTTCAACAGGGCTTGCAGGACATTACACCACCAATGGCAAAGGGGGGGCCTGAGGGTGAACATGAATAAAACAGAGTACTTAGCTTTCTATTGGAGTGGCCAGGACCAAGGAGGTGTAGTTCGTTGTGGAAATGAGGAGCTACCAGCAGTAAAACAGTTAAGGTATCTAGGATCAGTGATTCAGAGTAATAGGAAAATCGACTCTGACATTACCCAAAGAATGAATGCTGGATGGCAAAAGTAGGGATGGGCAAGTGGGTTACTGCGTGACTGCAGAGTCCTAATAAAGGTGAAAGGTAAGGTTTACAAAACTGTAGTTAGGCCCGCCAGGCTATATGGATCTGAGTGCTGGGGAGGGAGGAAGAACCAAGAGAGGAGAATGCTAGTGGCTGAGATGTGAATGCTGCATTTCATTAGAGGGGAGTCACATGCTGACAAAGTCCATAACGTGTATGTTAGAGAAAGCTTGGGGGTTGGAGACATTGCAGAGAACATAAGGGAATATAGATTGAGATATTATGGGCATGTGATGTGAAGGGGTAGGAGGAGCTCATGTGGTATATAATCAGGAAAAAGGTGGTGGATGGCATCAGGAGTAGGGCAGATCCAAGCAGACGTGGGAGTAGGTGGAACAGAAGGACATGGTGGCATGTGGGGTGGATTAAAGCCTGGTTGGGGATAGCTGTGTGTGGAGGATCATAACATGCAGACCTGACTCACCATAGGTAGAACAAGGAAGTGATGATGATGATGCTATATCTCAATTTGTATTAAAGCTTCATCCAAATCGATTTGCACATAATTGGAGTACATTAGTCCCTACATTCTTGAAAAAATTCAGTTCAATGTTGTATAGAAGAGAAAATTGATTTCAATATAACAACTCCATCTTTCTTTTTGCTATATCACATCTATTAAAGGTAAAGCCATTCCGTTTTGCACATGATTAGAGTACCTCATTCCTTACATTCTCACAAAAATGTAAAGTTCTATGTTGTATAGGAGAAAAATATCGTACAAAGTGTGTTTTCCCATTAATAACAATGTAAAAACTCCACTTTTTTTCTTGCTAAATGTCAATTTCTATTATAGAGCTATAGCCATGCCGTTTTGCACATGATTAGAGTGCCACATTTCCAACATTCTGGATAAAAGTTGCGATTCTATTATGTACAGAAATAAAAATATCGCATAAAGTGTGTTTTTCCCATTGATTTCAAAGTGAAAACTTCATTTTTCCTTTTGCTATACATCAATTTCTGTTAAATCTACAGCCATGCCGTTTTGCACACAAATGGAGTTCCTCATTTCCTACATTCTCACAAAAATTTACAGTTCTATGTTGGATATGGAAGAAAATATCACTCAAAGTGTGTTTTCCCATTGATTTAAATGTAAATTCTCAATTTTTAATTTTTCTGTATCTCAATTTCTATTAAAGCTACAGCCATGACGTTTTCCTCATGATTGGAGCACCACATACCCAACATTCTGGATAAAAGTTGTGATTCTATTATATATAGGAATAAAAATATCACACAAAATGTGTTTTCCCATTTATTTCAATGTAAATACTCCATTTTTTTTATCTCAATTTATATTAAAGCTACAGCCATGCCATTTTGCACATGATTACAGTTCCTGTTTCTCTGCATTGTGGCCATAATTTACAGTTCTATGTTGTATAGAAGGGAAAATATCGCACAAAGTGTTGTTTTTCTACTGATTTCACTGTAAAATCTCAATTTTCTGTTTGCTATATCTCAATTTCTATTAAAGCTACAGCCTTGCCGTTTTCTATATGATTGGAGTACCTCATTCCCTACATTCTCACAAAAATTTTAAGTTTTATGTTGTAAAGGAGAGAAAATATTGCACAAAGTGTGTTTTCTTACTAGTTTTAATGTGAAAACCATTTTTGTTTTTTCTATATCTCAATTTCTATTAAAGATACAGCCATGACGTTTTGCACCAAATTGGAGTACCTCATTCCCTACATTCTTGCAAAAATTTCCAGTTCTATGTTGTATAGGAGAGAAATATTGCACAAGGTGTGTTTTACCATTAATTTCAATGTAAAATCTCCATTTTTCTATATCTCAATTTGTATTACATGATTGGAGTACCAAATTCCCAAAATTCTGGACAAAAGTTATGATTCTATTATGTATAGGAATAAAAATATTGCACAAAGTTTAGTTTCTTATTGATTTCAATGTAAAAGCTCTATTTTTCTTTTTACTATATCTCAATTTCTATTAAAGCTACAGCCATCCCGTTTTTCAAATGATTGGATTACCTTATTCCCTACATTATTACAAAAATTTACAGTTCTATGTTTTATAGGAGAGAAAATATCGCACAAAGTGTGTTTTCCTTTTAATTTTAATGTAAAAACTCCATTTTTCTTTACGTCATATCACAATTTCTAATCAAGCCACAGCCATGCCGTTTTGCACAGGATTGGAGTACCACATTCCCAACATTCTGCATAAAACTTATGATTCTATTATGACTAGTTTTTTTACATTGAAATGGATTGATTGATTGATTTGCTTAACATCACCTAAACAGGCAGTTATTTACAAAATGGAATGGCTGTAAGTTTATTCAAAATTGAGATATAGCAAAAAGAAAAATGTCATTGTCCAATGTTCCATTGAAAGCAATGGGTAGTTGCACTTTGTGAATTTTTTTTCCTATACATTATAGACCTGCAAATATTTGCCAAAATGTAGGGAATGTGGTACTCCAATCATGTGCAAAACATATGGCTGTAGCTGTAATAAAAATTGAGATATAGCAAAAAGAAAAATGAAGTTTTTTATTGAAATCAATGGGAAAACACATTGTGTGATATTTTCTCTTCTATACAACATAGAACTGCAAATTTTTGCATGAATGAAAGGAATGCGGTACTTCTATGATGTGCTAAATAGCATGGCTGTAGCTGAAATCGAAATGGTGATATAGCCAAAAGAAAAATGGAGTTTTTGTATTAATGGGAAAATACACTTTGGGCGAAATTTTTATTTCTATACATAATAGAATCAAAACATTTCTCCACATTGTTGGGAATGTGGTACTCCAATCATGTGGAAATCTACGTGGCTGTAGCTTTAATAGAAATTGAGGTTTAGAAAAAAGAAAAATTGGAGTTTTTACATTGAAATCAATGGGAAAACACACGTTGTACGATATTTTCTCTCTTATACAACTTAAACCTGTAAATTTTTGTGAGTATGCAGGGAGCAAAGTACTCTAATCATGTGCCAACCAGCATGGCTGTATCTTTAATAGAAATTGAGATATAGCCAAAAAAGTGGTTTTTAAATCCAAATCAATGGGAAAACACTTTTAGCAATATATTTTCTCTCCTATGATACATAGTACAGAAAATTTTTTAAAGAATGTAGGAAATGAGGAACTCCAATGATGTGCAAAACGGCCTGGCTGTAGCTTTATTATAATTTGAGATATAGCACACAGAAAAATGGAGTTTTTACATTGATATAAATATGAAAACATGCTTTGTGCAATATTTTCTCTCCTATACAACATAGAATTGTAAGTTTTTGAAAGAATGTAGGGGATCAGGTAAACCAATCACGTGAAAAACGGCTTTTCTGTTGCTTTAATAGTAATTGAGATAAAGCAGAAAGAATAATGGTTTTTACATTGAAATCAATGGGAAAAGAAACTTTGTGCGATATTTTCTTTCCTATCCAACATAGAACAGTAAAGTTTGAGAGAATTGATTGATATATAGCAATATGAAAATGATGTTTTTGCATTCAAATCAATGGCAAAACACGCTTTCTGCAATGTTTTCTCTCCTATACAACATAGAACTTTAAATTTTTGCAAGAATGTAGGGAATGAGGTACTCCAATCAATTGCAAAACGGCATGGCTGTAGCTTTATTATAAATTGAGATACAGCAAAAGAAAAATGGATTTTTTTTTACATTGAAGTCAATGTGAAATCACACAATTAGCGATTTTTTTCTCCTTCGCATAATATAATCATAACTTTTATGAAGAATGTTGGGAATGTGGTACTCCAATCCTGTGCAAAATGGCATGGCTGTGGCTTGAATAGAAATTGAGATATAGAAAAAGAAAATGGAGTTTTTACTTTGAAATCAATGGGAAAACTCACATTTTGCGATATTTTCTCTCCTATACAACATACAACAGTCACTTTTTTTAATAATGTAGGGAATGAGGTAATCCAATTATGTGCAAAACGGCGTGGTTGTAGCTTTATTAGAAATTGAAATGTAGCGTAAAGAAAAATGAAGTTTTTCCATTGAAATCAATGGGAAAATGCACTCTGTGCCTGCAGAGGGTGTCAAGTTGGATGTAACGTCTTTATTGCTCTCAGCCACAGCATGTTTACTGATCTTGACCAGGGGTTTAGGTTGGATTTTGTCAAGCTAGGTGATCTTAAAGTAATCCGGGGATATTTTAAGCCTGTGTTTACCCCACAAGGTCGATTTTGGGGGAATTTCCAGTCGTTTTGGCTTTCATGTTGTTTTTTTTTTTTGCCTTTTTAGATTGGCAATTAGTTGAAGCCTCGTTGGTGTGGTGGTGGTATCGTCTGTTGCTATCAATTTTCGCTGCAGCAGACAATTTCTACCACTAGTGTTTTTTTCTTTATTGTATGGTTTAGGCGTTGTTAGTTTGATTGCACCTGAAGGGACTACTCCTATTTAGTTGTGGTAAAGATATTTACCCCCGGAATGTTTCTTTGAAATGTATTATCTGCCTAAAGAAAACACATATTGATTGTATAAATGTCACGGTTTCTGATGCACCACTTTTGGCCCAGAATTTTAAATGTCAGGTATGTTTACTTTCTTGCAGAGATAATACTCCAGTAAAGCAAGTATAACTGTAATAGTCAGACACAAACCCCCTGTTGAGGGTCATTATTTAACTAGGGACCTTTAATCTCTTTAATATGTTTTGCACATGATTGGAGTACCACATTCCCTACATTCTGGCAAATATTTGCAGGTCTATCATGTATAGGAAATCATGTATGGAAAAACTTCATTTTTCTTTTTGCTATATCTCAATTTTGAATAAACCTACAGCCATTCCGTTTTGTACATAATTGAAGTACTGCGTTTGCTACATTCTGTCCAAAATTTGTGGTTCTTATATATATAGGAAAGAAAATATCGCACAACGTCCGTTTTCCATTGAATTTCAATATAAAAACTCCATTTTTCTTTTTTCTATATCTCAATTTATCTTAAAGCTGCAGCCATGCCGTTTGGCACGTGATTCGAGAACCACATTCCCAAAATGCCTAATAAAAGTTATGATTCTATAATGCATCGGAAAGAAAATATTGCACAAAGTATGTTTTCCCATTTTCCCATTCAAACTCAATTTCAATTTTTGCTATATCTCAATTTCTATTAAAGCTACAAAAATGCCATTTTACACATGATTCGATTACCTCATTCCCTACATTCTTCAAAAGTTTACAGTTTTAAGTTACAGTTTATTCTACTGCAATGCCGTTTTGCATTTAATTGGAATACCACATTCCCTACATTCTAGCAAAAATTTACAACTTTTTTTTTTATAGGATAAAAATATCACACAAGGAGTTTTTCCCATTAAATACGATGTAAAAATTCAATTTTTCTTTTTGCTATATCTCAATTTCTAGTAAAGTTACAGTCATGCCATTTTGCACATGATTTGAGTACGTCATTCCCTACATTCTCACAAAGATTTAAAGTTCTATGTTGTATAGGAGAGAAAATATTGCACAAAGTTTGTTTTTCCATTGATTTAAATTAAAAAACTCCATTTTTCTTTTTACTATGTCTCAATCACTTTAAATGCTACAGCCATTCTATTTTGCACACGATAGGAGTACCTCATTCCCTACATTCTCCCAAAAATGGAAAGTGCTATGTTGTATAGAAGAGAAAATATAACATAAGTCTGATTTTCCGTTGATTTCAATGGAAAATCTTCATATTTCTTTTTGCTATATCTCAATTTCAATTTCATTATCTCAATTTCTATTTTGCACATGATTGGACTGCCACATTCCCAACATTCTGAATAAAAGTTATGATTTTATTATGTATATGAAACAAAATATCACACACACTGTGTTTTCCCATTTGATTTGCTATATCTAAATTTCAATTATTGTTACAGCCATGCCGTTTTCCACATGATTGGAGTACCTCATTCCCTACATTCTTGCAAAAATTTACTTTTCTATGCCGTATAGGAGAGAAAATATTGCACAACGTGTGTTTCCTCATAGATTTCAATATAAAAACTTCATTTTTCTTCTTCCTTTATCTGAATTTCTATTAAAGCTACAGCCTTGCCGTTTTGCACATGTTTAGAGTACCACATTTCCTATATTCAGCACAAAATTTGTCATTCTTTTATGAATAGAAAAGAAAATATTGCACAAAGTGTGTTTTCCCATTGACATCAATGGAAAAACTTCATATTTCTTTGTGCTATATCTCAATTTCTATTACAACAATAGCGATGTCGTTTCGCACATGATTGAAGTACCGCATTACCTACAATCTTGCAAAAATTTACATTTCTATGTTTCATAGGAGGGAAAATATCGCACAAAGTGTGTTTTGCCATTGATTTAAATGTAAAAACTTGATTTTTCAAATTGCTATATCTCAATTTCTATTAAAGCTAGAGCAATGCCGTTTTCACATGATTGGAGTACCTTATTCCACACATTCTCAATAAAATTTACAGTTTTATGGTTATAGAAGAGAAAATGTTGAACAAAATGTGTTTTCCTGTTGATTTCAATGTTAAAACTCTATTTTTCTTTTTGCTATATCTCAATTTCTATTAAAGCTACAGCCACGCCGTTTTGCCCATGATTGGAGTACCTCATACCCTACATTATTGAAAAAAATGATGTAGGACAGAAAATGTAGCTCGCAGTGAGTTTCTCCATTGATTTGAATTTAAAAACCATTTTTCTTTTTGCTATATCTCAATTTCTGTTAAGCCTACAGCCTTAACGTTATGCACCAGATAAGATAACCTTATTCCCTACCTTCTCACAAAAATTTACTGTTCTATTTGGTATTGGAGAGGAATTATCACGCAAAGTGTGTTTTCCAATTGATTTCAATGTAAAAACCATTTTTCTTTTCACAATATCTCAATTTCCATTAGAGCTACAGCCATAACGTTTTGCACATATTTGGAGTACCTCATTCCCTACATTCTATCAAAAATTTACAGTTCTATGTTGTGTAGAGGAAAAGTATAGCACAAAGTGTATTTTCCCATTGATTTCAATGTAAAAACTCCATTTTCCTTTTTGTTGTATCTCCATTTGTATTAAAGCTACAGGCAAGCCGTTTTGCACATGTTTGGTGTCCCTCATTCCCTTCATTGTCACAAACATTTACAGTTCTATGTGCTATATTTCAATTTAAAAACTTCTTTTTTCTATTTCCTATATCTCAATTTCTATTAGAGCTACAGGCATTCTGCTTTGAACACGTTTGGATTACCTCATTCCCTACATTCTTGCAAAAATTTACAGTTATATGTTGTATAGGAGAGAAAATATCACACGTAGTGTTTTCCTATTGATTCCAATGTAAAAACCCCAATTTTTCTTTGGGCTATATCTCAACTTCTTTAAAAGCTATGATTTGAGAACGTTATTCCCAACATTCTTGGAAAAATTGCCATTTCTATTTTGTATAGGAGAAGAGATATCGCAAAAAGTGTGTTTTCCTGTTGATTTCAATTTGAAAACTTTATTTTTTTATTTTTGCTGCGTCTAAATTTCTATTAAAGCTGCAGCCTTGACATTTTGCACATGATTGGAGTACCTGATTCCCTACATTCTAACAGTGATTTGCAGTTCTATGTTGTATAGGAGGGAAAATATCACACAGTGTTTTCCCATTGATTTCAATATAAAAACTAGATTTTTCGTTTTGCTATATCTAAATTTCCATTTATGCTACGGCCATGCCATTTTTCAGATGATTGGAGTACCTCATTCCCTACATTTTAGGAAAAATTTGTAGTTCTAATTTGTATAGGAGAGAAAATATCACACAAAGGGTGTCTTCTTATTGATTTTCATGTAAAAGCTCAATTTTTTCTTGTTGCTATATCTCAATATCTATGAAAGTTACAGCCATGCCACTTTGCAAATGATTGGAGTACCCCATTCCTCACATTCTGGATAAAAGTTATAATTCTATTCTATATAGGAATAAAAATATCACAAAAAGAGAGTTTTACTATTGATTTCAATTTAAAAACCATATTTCATTTTGCTATATCTCAATTTCTATTAAAGCTAAATGCATTCCGTTTTTCACATGATTGGAGTACCACATTTCCAACATTCTGAATAACAGTTTTGATTCTATTATATATAGGAAAGAAAATATTGCACAAAGTGTATTTTCCCATTGATTATATTGTAAAACTCAATTTTTATTTTTGCTGTATTTTAATTTCTATTAAAGCTGCAGCCATGTATTTTTACACATAATTGGAGTACATTATTCCCTACGTTCTTGCAAAAATTTACAGTCTGATTTTATACAGGAGAGAAAACATCGCACAAAAACTTACTGTTTTCTGCAGTGAAGGAGAGGCAATGTCGCAAAAAGCATGTTTTCCCTTGGATATCAATGTAAAAACTCCATTTTTCTTTTTGCTATATCTCAATTTCTATTAAAGCAAAAGCCATGCCATTTGACGGTTCGCCAATGTTGACAGTTCTATGTTGCACAGGAGAGAAAATATTGCACAAAGTGTGATTTCCTATTGATTTAGAAATAAAAATTTCATTTTCTTTTTCTTTTTGCTATTTCTCAATTTTTGTTAAACCTAGAGCCATGCTGTTTTTCAAATGATTGGAGTACCTCATTTACTACTTTCCATCAAAATTTTTCAGTTCTATGTCATATTGGAGAGAAAATATTATGCAAAGAGTGTGTTTCCCATTCATTTGAATGTAAAAACTCCATTTTTCATTTTACAATATCTCAAATTCTATTAAATTAAAGCTACACCCATGCCGTTTTACACATTATTGGTGTAACACATTTCCAACATTCTGGATAAAAGTTGTGATTGTGTTATGTATAGGCGAGAAAATAATGCACTAAGTGTGGTTTCCTATTTTATTCAATGTGAAAACTCCATTTTTCTTTTTGCTATGTCTCAATTTCCAATAAAGCTACAGCCATGCCATTATGCACATGATTGGAATACCTCATGCCTTACATTCTCACAAACATTTGCAACTCTATGTTGCATAGGAGAGAAAATATTGCACAAAGTGTGTTTTCCATTGATTTCAATGTAAAAACTCCATTTTCTTATTGTTATATCTCAATTTCTGTTAAAGCTACAGCCATGCCGTTTTGCACATAATTGGAGTACCTCAATCCTTACATTCTTGCAAAAATTTACAGTTCTATTCTGCATAGGATAGAAAAAATCGCACAAAGTGTGTTTTCCCATTGATTTCAATCTAAAAACTCCATTATTTTCTTTTTGCTAAATCTCAATTTCAATTAAAGCTACAGCCATTTCGTTTTGCACATGATTAGAGTACCACATTCCCAACATTCTGGATAAAAGTAATAAATCTATTACGTGTAGAAAAGAAAATTTTGAACAAAGTGAGTTTTCCGATTGATTGCAATGTATAAACTCTTTTTTTCTGGTGGGGTGGGCATCATGTTAAGTAGGGAATTGCACCAGGGGATCACCTCAGTCAAGAGGGTTAGTAATAGAATGATGTTAGTAACAGTTGTGTGGCAGGGTATAGGGCTCCACCTCATAAGTGCATATGCCCCCCCCCCCCCAAGCAGGCCTGGGTGAAACAACTAAAGCAGATTTCTGGAGGGACTTTAATGAGGTAGTACAGTCAGCAAACAACACAATTAGACAGGGCATGGGAAATGAACGCTTAATTATTGGTGGTGACTTCAATGCCCATGTTGGAAAGGATGGACTGGGATATGAGGAAGTACATGGGGGATTAGGCTATGGGGGGATAAATCCTGAGGAGCAGAAGGTCCTAGAGACAGCAAGAGCACATGGCCTTGTATTAGCCAATACATGGTTCAAGAAGATGGAGAAGCACTTAATCACTTACAAATCACCACAGAGGATGTCACAAATAGACTTTTTTATGGTTAGGGAACAGCACAGGACTGAGATCAAGGATTGCTGGGCACTACCCAGTGAGGATTTCCAGAAGGAAAGTGGCCATAAGCTGCTCATGACAGAAGTCCTAGTTAAGGGGGGAGTCAGGAATCATACATGGAAAGGAGAATCAGTTATCAGGTGGTGGAAGTTGCCTACCAAAGCAGATGAATTCAGGCAGGAGGTTCTCAACCAGGTTGACTGGGATTGGGATGGGTCAGCTAATGCCATGTGGGACAGGGTTGCTAGGAAAATTAGGAGATGTGGGGAGGCAGACTTGGTGGTGGAATGAGGAGGTGGAAGCTGCCATCAAACTAAAGAAAGAGGCTTTCCATAGGTGGAGAGAGGTAGGGGATCAGGTTTATAAGAGACTATGTTCAGGCAAGGAAGAACGCCAGGAGGACCATTGCACTGGCCAAGTACCAGAAGTATGAGGCTCTATATGAAAAGTTGGGGACAAGGGAAGGAGAGAATGCAGTCTTTAGGCTGGCCAGGACCAGGAATAGGACTAGTAAGGATGTTACCAGGGCCATAACGGTAAAGGATTCCAAGGGTAGGGTCCTTTTTCAACCAGCAGAGGTGATCAAAAGGTGGGAGGAATACTATCACAGTCTCTTAAATTCAGACTCTGGTGCATTGGCCACAGGCAGAACCCCACTCACACCACAAGCTGTGGACAGGGTGAGTGAGGCAGAAATAGTCAGAGCCCTTCAGAAGATGAAAGGTCAGAAAGCAGTAGGTCCGGATAAGATCCCCATGGATGTTTGGCACACCTTGGGCCCCACGGGAATTACATGGCTAGGGAAGCTCTTCAATAAGTTAGCAAAGGGGGACAGGATGCCTTCTGCATGGCGAGAGAGTTCGATAGTACCACTGTTCAAAGGCAAAGGTGATGCCCAGGACTGTGGAAACTATAGGGGAATAAAGCTGATGAGCCATTCTATGAAGCTGTGGCAGCGAGTCATAGAACGTCGCCTCTGGGACTTAGCTAATGTCCGTGGAAATCATTTTGGGTTTATGCCAGGTAGGGCCACAATGGAGCCAATCTTCATTCTCTGACAGATGATTGAGAAGCATAGAGCAGCAAGGAAGGACCTTCATGCAATATTCGTTTACCTGGACAAGGCATATGATAGTGTTCCCAGACAGTTAGTATGGGGTGTTTTAAGAAAGAAAGGCATGGATGAGGGCCATATTAGGATAGTGCAGGATATGTATGATGGTCCTATCACTAGGGTGAGAACAGCATGGGGAAACACTGCAAGCTTCAAAGTGGAGGTTGGTGTGCATCAAGGGTCAGCCCTTAGCCCATACCTATTTACCCTAGTAATGGATGAGCTACTGACAGGAATAGGGGAGTGGGCCCCCCAGTGCCTGGTTTTTGCAGATCATGTGGGAAGGCTTGAGGAGTCCAAGGAAGGTGCACAAAAGGACCTACAAGACATGAAAGCAGCGATGGAAGAAGGGAGCCTTAACACCAACAAACCAATTTGCACATTATTGGAGTACCACATTCCCAAGATTCTGGATAAAAGTTGTGATTCTATTATGTACAGGAGAGAAAATATTGTGCAGTGTGCTTTTTATTGATTTTAATGTAAAAAACTCTATTTTACTTTTTGCTATATCTCTTTTTCTGTTGCTATATACTTTTTCTATTTTCTATTAAAGCTACAGCCATGCCGTATTGCACATTAAAGGAGTACTTCATTCCATACATTTTCACAAAAATTTACAGTTCTATGTTGTATAGGAGAGAAAATATAACTCAAAGAGTGTTTTCCCATTGATTTCAATGCAAAAACTATTTTTCTTTTTGCTATATATCAATTTATATTAAAGCTACAGACATGATGTTTTGCACCAGATTGGAGTACCTTATTTCCTACATTCTCACAAAAATTTACAGTTCTATGTTGTATAAGAGAGAAAATGTCACACAAAGTGTGTTTTCCTAGTCATTTAAATATAAAAACCAGTTTTCTTTTTGCTGTATCTCAATTTCTAATAAAGCTACAGCCATGAAGTTTAGCACATGATTGGAGTACCTCATTCCCTACATTCTAGGAAAAATTTACAGTTCTATGTTGTATTGGTAAGAAAATATCGCACAAAGTGTGTTTTACTAATGATTTGAATGTTAAAACTCCATTTTTCTTTTTTCTGTATCTCAATTTAATTTAAAGTTACAGCCCTGCCGTTTTGCACATGATTTGTGTACCTCATTCCCTACATTCTCACTGAAATTTACAGTTCTATGTTGTATTATTACTTATTATTATTATTACTAATTATTATAACATCCACTATAACAGAAAGATGAGTTATGAAGTGGATGGTTTAGGTGGGAGAGAGGAAACAACTTAAGCATTGGTTATCCCCCTTGCTAATAAAAATTTAGTAATTATTTGTCGTGATTTTGCTACATTAGATTGTATAAGAAAATGGAACCACAGGTGCACACAAGGTGTAAAAAAATAACAAAAAAATTTTAAAAAATGCATAATTGTAATATATTTACATAAAATGAGATAAAATAATTTACAATATATTCTAGAACATAGTAAAAATAAAGACCTAATATCTGAATGCTGTAGTCAGAATTCTAAGATCAAGATTCCTTTAAAAATAAATTTTAATAAAAACGTTCTATAACATATAATGCCGATCCACTTAGCACCAGATTGTTTCATCCCTATTTCAAGTTATTGCTTAAGTAAGATTTAACTTTTCTTTTTAAGATATAAAGGGGTGAAGATGAATCATCAATACTTAGGGCCATACTATTAAAGTTCATTTGAGCTGGATATATAGGGTTACTCAAGTGCCCTGGAACCACCAAAAATTACCTTTGATGTGAACTATTACTTCAAACTCTTATACATAGTTGATTAAGTAAATCTGTAGAATTTATATTATTGTCCCATTGGTGGTAAAGCTAAACAATCTTACACACTATAATAAGATTTCAGATTAAAAGAGCCTGAATTGGTAGGACATTCAGAGATATTGTTACAACCCTATCTGGGGCTGGATCAATATGTAATGCTTTGTCATGTAAATACGCCAATTTCTAAAGTAGGGAATGGCCGCAAGTTGACCAACACCTAAGCCCATATGTAATGATTTGTTTAATCATTCAATGAAACAACAGAGACTGCAGTGTTCAGAACAAGTACATACCCTTTATATTCTGCACAACTGCATATATCCATTTTACCTTCAAATATAACTGGTGAAGATGAAACTGATAGGTCAATTTTGTATCTAAAACTATGCCCAAATCTCTACTCAAATGTATACATGGAACAGGTACCCTGTTCAAAATTGAAAAGAGGTATAGTACAAGGGAACGTGTCCAGTGAAAGGTTATAATTGTGAGATTTGTTATAGTTTAATGAAAAGATATTTGACAACAGCAATTGCTAAACTACTTAAAGGAAATCATTTAGGACTTTTGCAGTATCCACATCTACCACCTCTTTAGAAAGAGTCAAATCATCAGAAACGTCAATGAAATGACCTAAGAGCTAAATTTCAGAAAAAGACCATTAATATAAATGTTAAATAGCAACGGGCTTAAGGTACTGTCGTGAGGAAGAGCCATCACCTGTTGAGAATGATTCTGGCTCAAACGCCTCCAATTCTAACATAGTTGTAACATTCTGATAAATCCTACCACTCTAATTTTTTCAATAGTAATGGAATGGACACTGTATCAAATGCTCTAGAGATATCTAAATATAGTGAATCTAACTTGTGCCTTCTTTAATATGCATTTGTTATATTCGCAATGTGCATCAATAAATTAGATTCAGTTGACCTATTGGCTTTAAAACCATGCTGGGCAGGGTTTAAAATTCTTCTCCTTTAAGGAACCAATTTAGCCCAAATAATTTTTTTCTGAGATCTTTGCAAAAGGTGATAAAATTGAAATTCAGTGGCAATTGACCATACTCGCCCCCAATCCACTTTTCAAAATAGGCAGTACATGGACAGTACTTCAAATCTGAGGAACAGTCTGAGTTTGTAAGCATAAGGTAAAAACTCTGCTAGGATAGGTGATATCGAATCCCAGTAAGCCTTGATTAGAACTGAAGAAATATACACTGATTTCAATGTAAAAACCATTAACTTCAATGTAAAAACCATTAATTTCAATGTAAAAAACATTAATTTCAATGTAAAAGCCATTAATTTCAATGTAAAAACTCCATTTTTCTTTTTGCTATATCTCAATTTCTATTAAAGCTGCAGGCATGCCGTGTTGCAGATGATTGAATTACCTCATTCCCTACATTCTTGCATCGATTTACAGTTGCATGTTGAATATGAGAGAAAATATCGCACAAAGTGTGTTTTCTCCTTGATTTCAATATAAACACTCCATTTCTCTTTTTGCTATATCTCAATTTCTATTAATGTTACAGCCATGCCATTTTTCACATGTTTGGAGAACCACATTCCCAACATTCTGGATAAAAAATATAATTCTATTATGTATAGGAAGAAAATATTGCACAAAATGCATTTTCTCATTAATTTCAACAAGAAAAACTTTTTTTTCATTTCGCTGTATCTCAATTTCTATTAAAGCTAATCCCATGTCGTTTTCCACATGATTGGAGTACGACATTCCCTGAATGAAGGCCAAAATTTGCAGTTTTATCATATATAGGAAACAAAATACACAAAGTGCGTTTTCCCATTGATTTCAATGTAAAAACTTCATTTTTATTTTTGCTATATCTGAATTTTCATTAAAGCTACAGCCATGCCGTCTTGGAAATGATTACATTTCCACATTCCCACAATTCTTGGTGAAAGTTATGATTCTATTATGTATAGGAGAGAAAATAACACACAAAGTGTGTTTTCACATTCATTTCAATGTAAAAGCTCCATTTTTCCTTTTCTTCTGCATCTCAATTTCTATTCAAACTACAGCCATGCCGTTTTCCACATGATTGGAGTACCTCCTAGCCTAAATTCTCAAAAAATTGACAGTTCTATGTTGTATAAGAGAGAAAATATCGCACAAAGTGAGTTTTTCCCTTGATTACAATATAAACACTCCATTTCTCTATTTCCTATATCTCAATTTCTATTAATGCTACAGCCATGCCGTTTTGCACATGATTGGAGAACCACATTCCCAACATTCTGGATAAAAGTTATAATTCTATTATGTATAGGAAGAAAATATTGCACAAAATGCGTTTTCCTATTGATTTCAATGGAAAAACCTTTTTTTCTTTGCCATATCTCAATTTCTATTAAAGCTACAGTCATGACGTTTCCACATGATTGGAATACAACTTTTCAATGGAAAAACTTTTTTTCATTTAGCCGTATCTTAATTTCTATTAAAGCTAACGCAATGCCGTTTTGCACATGATTTGAGTACCTGTTTCACTACATTCTCACAAAACATTAGAGTTCAATATTGTAGAGGAGAGAAAATATCGCAAAAAGTGTGTTTTTCTATTGATTTCAATAGAAAAACTGCATTTTTTGTTTTCCTATAACACAATTTCTATTAACACTGCAGACATGCCGTTTTGAACATTATTGGAGTACCACATTTCCTACATTCTCACCAAAATTTGCAGTTCTACAATTTATAGGAGACAAAATGCACAAATTGCTTTTTCACATTGATTTCAGTGGTAAAACTTTGTATTTCTTTTTGCTATATATCAATTTCTATTAAAGCTACAGCCAGTCCCGTTTTGCACTTGATTTGAGTACCTCATTCCCAACATTCTCTCAAAAATTTACAGTTTTAAGTTGTGTAAACAAAAAAATATCACACAAATTGTGTTTTTTCATTGATTAAATATAAAAACTCCATTTTTCTTTTTGCTATTTCTCAGTTTCTATCAAAGCACATGATTGCACATGATTGGAATTAATCAACCACAACAACAATCTCGATAACATTTAAAATTCTAACTAGTACAGGGGATAAAATATCGCACAAAGTGTTTTCCCATTGATTTCAATGTAAAAACTCATTTTTCAATGTAAAAACATTTTTCTTTTTTTTTGCTATATCTCACTTTCTATTAGTGCTACAGCCATGCCGTTTTGAAGGTGATTGGAGTATCCCATTTCCAACATTCTGGAGAAAAGTTATGATTCTATTAAGTTTAGGAATAAAAATATCACACAAAGTGTATTTTCCCAATGATTCCAATAGAAAAACTCTATTTGCCTTTTTACTATATCTCAATTTCTACTAAACCAGCATCCTTGCCGTTTGGCACATGATTGCAGTACTTTTTTCCCTACATTCTCACAAAAATTTACCATTTTATGTTGTAGAGGAGAGAAAATATTATACAAAGTGTGTTTTCCATTTTTCCATATCTCAATTTCTATTAAAGCTACAGCAATGGCGTTTTGCACATGATTGGAGTACGACATTCCTAACATTCTGGTTAAAAGTTATGATTCTATTTTGTATAGGAATCAACTTATCACATAAAGTGTATTTTCCAATTGATTTTAAAGTAAAAACTCTTAGAGTAAAAACTCTATATCTCAATTTCTATTTAAGCTACTGCACATGATAGGAGTTCCACATTCCCGAAATTCTCATTTAAAATTTACACTTTTAAGTTGTATAGGACAGAAAATGTAACATAAAGTTTGTTTTCCCATTTATTACAGTTTAAAAACACCACTTTTCTTTTTGCTATACCTCAATTTTCAACAAAGCTACAGCCATGCCGTTTTGCTCATGATTGAAGTACCTCATTCCCTACATTCTCACGAAAATTTACAGTTCTATGTTGTATAGGAGAGAAAATATCACAAGAAGTTCCTACTGATTTCAATGTAAAAATTCCATTTTTCTTTTTGCTATATCTCAATTTCTATTAAAGTTACAGCCATGCCGTTTTGAACATGATTGGAATACCACATTCCCAACATTCTGGATAAAAGTTATGATACTATTATGTATAGGAAAGAAAATATGGCACAAAGTTTGTTTTTTTCATAGATTTTAAATGAAAAACTCCATTTTTCTTTTTGCTATATCTCATTTTTTATTTAAGCTGCAGCCTTGCCGTTTTGCACATGATTGGAGTACCTCATTCCCTACATTATCAAAAAAGTTTGCAGTTATAAGTTGTATAGTGTGTAATCTGATATTTCAATTGAAAAAACTCAATTTTTCTTTTTGCTATATCTCAATTTCTACTAAAGCTGCAGATAGTCCCCACATTCTCACAAAAAATTACAGTTCTATGTTGTATAGGAGAGAAAGGAGGAGCTCACTAGGTGGTGCGTGTGAACGCTACGACCAATTTGTGCTCTGCGACCTTTTTGCTTTTTTTTCTAAAATTACAATCGTTTGGAGGAAAAGAATCGCCTTTACCAGGCCACAAAGACCCAGGTTAAGGTATGACAGTGGGCGTTGGTGGGTGGTTTTAGTAGTTGAGGAGTTATTGTGGGGTTTTGGCCATTTAGGCTTAACCTCACTTCCGTCCATGTATCAATCCGTGGGTCACCTGCTCTGTCAGGTACCACGTGGCGTTTGTGGCATTGGACAGCTGAGCACCGACGCCTATACTGTATATTGTTATATTAATATTATTGTTAATTGTTTATTGTTATTGTTATATTGTTAATATTGTTGGTTTTATTGTTATTGTTATATTGTTAATATTGTTGGTTTTATTGTTATTGTTATATTGTTAATATTGTTGGTTTTATTGTATTTTTTTCTTTCAGTTACATTAATTTAATCCCAAATTTGAATTATAGGATCCTTTGTTGCTAATGTACCGATATTGTGGCAACATGTTAGTATATTGTTTAAAGGTTTAGAGGTAGTCCCTGGACTGCACCTAAAATAAATAGATCATGGAGCAGGGGATACAAGCCCCAGTGCCAGTGGCCATTAGGGGTGAAGGTGTGGGCCACAGGCCACTGTCATCTGTAGCCTGCAATGTCACAGGGGTTGGGACCTCGGTCCCTGTGGCAGATAGTGCGTCGAGCGTCCTCCATGGGGTCGGCCGGCATCCCCCCATGGCAAGCAGCGCCAACATTCCTGTGGATTTTGGGCACCTGGCTGGGGTGGCCCAAGCCAGGGCGTGTTCAGATGGTATAGGGGCAAAGCTGAGATTTGGTTCATGGAATGTGGGGACCCTTACAGGCAAAACAGGGGAGTTAGTTAATTCCCTAAAGCTAAGGAGGATTCAGGTAGCCTTTCTCCAAGAAACCAAATGGAAAGGGAATAGATCAAGGGCCCTTGGTGATGGATACAAACTTATATATGCAGCTAGTGAAGGGGGAAGGGGGATGAAACGGGGTTGGTATAGTATTAGATAGGGAGCTGCAGCAAGGGGTCATCCAGGCTGCTGCTGTTGGTAACAGTTGTTTGGCGAGGAGTTGTTCTTCACCTCATCAGCGCATATGCCCCCCTGGCAGGTCTAGATGAACCCACAAACGTGGGTTTCATGACAGATTTTGAGGATCTGGTTCACTCATTAGAGGGTGAGGTGGGGCAATGTCAAGGGAATGAGCACCTGGTTATTGATGGGGACTTTAATGGGCATGTGGGCAATTACAACCAGGGTTATGAGAGGGTCCATGGGGGATGGGGGTATGGTACAGTTAGCACTGATGGACAGAGAATCCTCGACACAGCAAATGCACTAGGCCTTGCATTGGCTAATACCTGGTTTAGGAAGAAGGACAAGCACCTGATCACATTCCAGTCACCACAAGGGATGTCCCAGATAGATTTCTTCATGGTTAGAGGGCAGCACAGATCAGAGGTCCGTGATTGCTGGGCACTCCCCAGTGAAAATTTCCACAAAGAATGTGGTCATAGGCTACTTATGTTAGAAATCCTAGTTAAAGCAGCAGGCAAGGTACATTCTTGGAAAGGAGAGCAGGTCATCAGGTGGTCAAAACTATCTACCAAAGCAGAGGAATTTGTTCAAGAAGTGCACAAGCAAGTAAACTGGGATTGGGAAGGGACAGCCGATTCCATGTGGGGCAGGGTCGCCAGGAAAATTAAAACTTGTGGAAAAGCCATTTTGGGGCAGGGTAGATTGGGAGGCACATTCCAGGGAACCAGGCAGACATGGTGGTGGAATGAGGAGGTAGAAACAGCCATCAAGAGAAAGAAGGCTGCTTTCCATAGGTGGCAGGAGATAGGGGACCAGGAGGCAAAAACTCAATACAGGCTGGCCAAGACCACGGCTAGAAGGATCATTGCCCTAGCCAAGCATCAGAAGTGCGAGGCTCTCTATGAGCAGCTAGGGACAAAGGAAGGGGAGAAAGAAGTTTTCAAACTGGCCAAGGCCAGAGATGGGGCAGCTATGGATATACCCCGAGCCATAACAGTGAAGGATAGTGAGGGTAGGATCCTGCTATCCCCACTGAGGGTGAAGAGGAGGGGGGAGGAGTACTTCCAGGACCTCTCGAATGCAGTGGGGGGAGATGAGGACCTCTCCACCTGTCCTGCCACAGCAGGGGTTGTCAAGAGTATAACAGAGGAGGAAGTAGCCAGGGCACTTAAGAAGATGAAAGGCCAAAAAGCTGTAGGCCCAGACAGAATCCCCATTCAATTGTGGCACAGCCTATGAAGGACAGGTAACAGATGGCTAGGGAAACTTTTCAGTAAGAAAGCTAGTGGAGATAAAATGCCATCTGAATGGTGGGAGAGTTGGATAGTACCACTCTTCAAGGGCAAAGGGGACGTCCAAGATTGTGGTAACTATAGGGGTATAAAGCTAATGAGCCACTCCATGAAGCTCTGGGAGAGAGTAATAGAACGTCGCCTCTGGGATAGAACTAGCATCCATGGGAACCAGTTTGGGTTTTGCCAGGTAGGTCCACAATGGAGCCAATCTTAATTCTTAGGCAGATGGTAGAAAAGTATAGGGCAGCAAAGAAAGACCTCCATGCCCTCTTCATTGACCTGGAGAAGGCCTTTGACAGTGTCAAACGACAGGTAGTTTGGGAAGTATTACAAAAAAGGGGAGTTGAAGATGGGTTTATTCGAATAATCCAGGACATGTATGATGGTTTCATAGCCAGGGTAAGGACACCTTGGGGAAACACAGGGGGTTTTCCAGTGAAAGTTGGGGTGCACCAAGATTCTGCACTTAGTCCATACCTTTTCATTCTGGTTGTGAATGAGCTGCTGACTGGAGTAGGAGAATGGGCTCCCCAGTGCCTGGTATTTGCTGATGATGTTGGGAAACTTAGTGATTGCAGAGAACAGATAGAGAGGGGACTAAACGATTTTAGACAAGCAATGGAACAGGGAGGGCTAAAGATAAACATGACAAAGACAGAGTATTTAGCTTTCAACTGGGAAGGGCAGGGGAATAATGGTGACGTGCATTCAAGCGGTGAACTGGTGAGAAAGGTGCAAGAGGTAAAGTACTTAGGATCAACATTCCAAAGCAATGGGGAGATAGACTTGGATGTGACCCTGAAGTGGAGGCAGGCAAGTGGAGTCCTGTGTGACAGGAGGGTCCCAATCAAGCTGAAAGGGAAGTTCTACAGGACAGTGTTTAGGCCAGCCATGCTCTATGGATCAGAGTGCTGGGCAGTGAGGAAGAGCCATGTAAATAGAGTGCAAGTAGCCGAGATGCGTATGCTGCGGTACATGAGTGGCGTGTCAAGAGCTGATAGAATTAGTGTGGAGTTGAAAAATAAAATCCAAACACAGAGTGTGGAGTTAAAAAACTAAGTAATTAGCTGTAGAGATGGCATAGGCGGCAGTTCCAGGCTGAAGCTCATCAACGAGTCTCAGCGAGTCTCAGCTCATCAAGCTTGCCAAGCAACGGCCAAAGAGTTCTTCTAGGCACTTTACCGTCGACACACAGCACACACAGGCTCGTCTAGTCCATTGTTGGTGCTAAATCAACTGAAGAAATACACCTCACTATCATTACCACACACATTGGCTCGTCTATTCCAATGTGTGCGACTGTATAAGACTATTAAACTATAAAATGTAGAGTAAATGCTAGAGTTCTTTGTTTGGGCGCTTGCCCGCCGTTAAACGCAGCTTCACACTGCACAGCTAAGAGAGAGACTACTCTTTCCCGCCTTTTCCGTTGTTTTTATAGGACGCGTCCCATTTCTTGCCTAAAACTAACTAAAGCAGACTGCATGCCACCAAGTGGGGGCGTCAGCCTACTAACTGAGTAGTTTGCCCAGTACGTGGTGCCATCTACTGTTAAATAGGGAAAGTGGCCTGAGTGTGGCTGCACAGTGACGCCACCTGGCGGGGCGTCGGTACATCGCAACCCTACACTCGGCCATCCTGACCCTGTGTCGTCCCGACACAGGCCGAAAGGGGAAAAAAATGTACAATTGGACCTAACTACAAAAGTACAACTAGTAAAAGGACAAGTAGCAAAGTACAAATAGCACAAGCATCAATACATGGGATGCAAGAACGAAACTACAGAATCAAAATACAAAATCGAAATGTGAGAATCAACAGATTCGATGATCGAACAAAATACAAAATCTAAATGTCAGAATCAACAGCTTCGATGATTGACGGCCAAGGCTTCATGCAGTCAGCAGAGGAAGTGGTACATCGAGGACCTTCATGTTCACCAACTTTCTGGAGGTGGTAGCGGTTATTTCGCATAACCCGAATAACTTCGTATGGTCCAAGAAACTTCTGGTGGAACTTCATCCCTGGTTGGATTTGCATGCGCTTGATGGCAACAAGTTCACCGTCGGTATACACTCGGGCAGGAACACGGCGTCGGTCGAAGGTGTGGCGATTTTCATCTTGAATCCTGGTAATCTGGACTTTAGCTTGTCGTCGTAAAGCATCACGGGAATCTGCAAACGCTGTGGCATATTCACTGTCAATGAGCACTCGGATGTCATCGTCGCAGTGTAATCGCATCTCAGTTCCTATCAAGAGCTGGAATGGCATCATACCAGTGCTTCTATGATGAGTCGAGTTGATGAGTTGCTGAGCAACACGAACGTGACGATGCCACTCATGCGGTGTTGGTGCAGACATCTTAGTTAAGAGGGGAATCAGCAATCGGTTAAGTCGCTCGACCTGTCCGTTTCCACGTGGTAAGCCCGTCGTAATGAGAACATGGAGGATATGTTCACGCTCACAATATTCACGGAAGTCGTTGGATGTAAAAGCTGTGCCTCTATCGCTGATGATTCTCCTAGGGTTCCCAAAAGCAGTGGCTTGTATCTCCAAGCGTGCAATAACCTCTTTGGAAGTGGTACTTTTAGTAGGGTGCAGCCAGACGAATTTGGTGAATGCATCAACAACAACCAATATATGGTGATACAGCTTCTTCGTGGAAGGTAGAGGACCAATGTGATTGATGTGATAGGTGTCTAAAGGTGTGTCGCCCTTATCAATGGGTTGGAGAAATCCCTCCTGCTTGCCGTGTTTTCGCTCAGCCAAAATACAGTCAATACAGTTACGTATAACTTGTTCAATCTTCAGACGCATCTTGGTAAAAAAGTAATCTCTCCTGATGAGTGACTCGGTTTTGGCGACGGAAAAATGGCCTCTACTATGTGCTTTCTTAATAACGTCTGTTTGTAACTGTTGTGGCACCACTAGAAGTAATTCGTCACCGACATCACGGTAGAGTAAACCCTTGGCAACTCGATAGCCGAGCTTGTGACTTGCAGCCATATTCTTCATTATCGCTTGAAGGTCGTCATCCTCCTGCTGAGCACGTTGAAACCTGCTGATGAAACTGCCATCTTGCACCTCAGTCACCAATACATTCGGCAAGGAGTGCCTACTCAAGGCATCGACATGACGCATGCTACGTCCTGGGCGATGAACAACTTCAAATCGAAATTCCTCTAACATCAAAGCCCATCTTGCGACACGGACTGAGAGATCTTTCTTTTTCATCGTCATCTGGAATGCTTGACAGTCGGTGACAGTCGGTGACGATCTTGAAGGGTATCCCCAGCAGATAAACCCGAAACTTCTTAAGGGATTTAATAATTGCTAGTACTTCTAATTCGTAGCTGATGTACTTCTCCTCGGCTGGTGAAGTCTTTCCACTTGCGTAGTAGACAGGGTGGAACAAACCATCGTCATTATCACGTTGCAGCATAATTGCACCGTACCCATACTTTGATGCAACAGTGTGAAGTTCAGTCTCGGCTCCTGTACGATACAGCTTCAATACTCGGTCCCCGGCGAGAATCTCTTTGAGGCTCAGGAATGCACTCTGTTGTTGCTCATCAAATTTGAAGTCGACATTATCACGAAGAAGATCTGATAGTGGTCTAGCAATAGCAGCATAATTTTGAATGAACTTTCGGAAATAGCCAGTGAGTCCTAGGAAACTCTGTACAGCTTTAACTGTTTTCGGCTCGGGATATTTGAGAACTGCATCAACCTTGTGCTGGGCAGGTCTTGCCGTACCATCTTCAATGAGGAGTCCAAGATATTCAATTCTTGTTTGCAGGAACTGGCATTTAGCCCAATTAATTTCTAATCCAAACCTTGCTGCTTTTTGGAGCACGAGTTGTAATCTTTCAAAAGCCTCTGCTTCATTTAGTGTGGCGACGACTAAATCATCAAGGTAAGTGAGCACGACACTGTCAGCAATTAGGGTACTAAAAACAGCATTGATGTATCTTTGGAAAACTGCTGGAGAGTTACAGAATCCAAACGGCATGCGCAGGA
>JAAFCE010009125.1:983236-1024185 GCA_013389805.1 Trigoniulus corallinus | reverse complement strand
CTAAAGACCTTGGCTCCTTGAAGCTGATCGATTTGATCCTCAATTAAGGGTAAAGGATATCGTTCCTTAATCACCTTTCGGTTTAACTGTCGATAGTCGACACAAATTCGAGGTTCGCCATTCTTCTTCCGGACTAGCACAATGGGGCTAGCAAAATCCGATGTACTAGGACAGATGACATCTTGTTCGAGCCAATCACCAATCTGTTGCTCGACAGCAGTTCTATCGTCTACAGGCAGTCGTCGAGGTCACTGATACACTGGAACTTCGTCGGTCAAAATAATCTTCATCTGTACTCCAACTTCTTCGGTCTTAACGGGCTTGTAGTCATCTATCATCTTCTGTATTTGTGGGTGTTGTGGACTAGGTGTGGCGTCTAGTGTAAGAACATCGATGTGTAACAAATCGGCAACAGCATCAGGAAGAGCAACTTCGGTGGAGGTTGTAGGAATGCATTTGTGCATGTTCGTGACATGACCTCTGTCTAACGTGAGGATGGATTGCCGTAGGAAATTAGCACCCAGAAGAATACTACATGACATGAATGTATCAGGCACCACATGTACAGTGAGTTCGAAGTTCTCGTGGTCTACCAACAAAGATGACCGGAAACATCCCAGAGTGTGTGTCTTGGTGGAGCCTACTCCAGTGAAGAATACGCCTGGCTGTAGTTTTGGTGCGCCCATCTTGATATAACTCTGAGCACGTAGCAAGGATAGATCACTGCCAGAGTCGATTAATGCGCGCAGACTAAGGCCGCATAACGTGACAGCTTTAAACGGTCGAACCGGAACCTCACCAGTTACCACTTGGCAACTCTGGTTTTGGCTGGATGGGCAGGCAGAAGCAAGATGACCAAATTGCTGACAGCGGAAACATCTCTTTCCCCTATGTTTGTGTGGGCAGCTGGAACTGAGGTGATCTCTTTCACCACAGTTGAAACATCGAATATTCGGTGGAGTCTTCACGGGGCTGGGCCGTGCTGGCCGTTCGTAACTGTTATGTGAGAATTTGGTATTCCACTTCATATTGTCGTAGGACATCAACTTCGCACGGAAACTGGCAACATCATGTGCACCATATAAAATGACCTTGTTTGAGTCCACATCGTCGATCCCATCAATGATGTATTGGATGACAGACTCCATTTCTATGTTGGCTTGGGATGCAATATCTAACATCTTGTACATGTACTCATGACATGATTCAGTCGGCAACTTCCGTCGACGAGATAACTGCTGATGAACTGCCCTGCTGCTAGTGGGTGTTGAAAATTCTCGAAGTAGCTCACGCTTCAGGTTAACCCATGTGTCCCCACACTTCTGGTAACGGACAAACAACTTAGCTGATCCCTTTAACAACCGACGAGCATACACAACTTTATGAACGTCAGACCAGCTACTAAGTGAGCACAAATCTTCAAATTCTCGTATCCAACTAGAAATACGCTGGGCAGGATCATCCCCACTGAATGAGGCAATAGATTCCTCAACATCTCTAAAAGAAAGGCACTCTTGTCTGGTCCTCCTCTCCGGAGTGTCAGACCCACTATCAACATCTTCATCTATGGCATTATCAGGAGCAACTACAATATTAGATGACTCTTTTTCCTTCTCCATGGCAATGACGAGCTTAAGCCTATTCTTTAATTCTAATTTAGTTCCGGACTTCTTCAGGCCATAAGTGCCAAGAGCATCTCTCAGTTCAGTCATCTTGAGGAAGTCTAATGAGGACGCCAGCCACGTGACATCAATGGCAGGTTGGGTCCTTCCCTCGGCTAAGGTTTCATCTTCGGCAGTTGCCATATTGAATTGAAGGATGCCCCAAAATAAAAAAAAATTTGTTCAAAAACTTACGTGCTTCACCTGTCACCAGTGAAGCGCCTGATGAACTGGAGCGCCTATCCCGGACAGGCCCCCAAAATTTGTGGAGTTGAAAAATAAAATCCAAACACAGAGTGTGGAGTTCAAAAACTAAGTAATTAGCTGTAGAGATGGCATAGGCGGCAGTTCCAGGCTATGTGAAGCGGGCGAGTCTCAGCTCATCAAGCTTGCCAAGCAAGCATCACAGAACGGCCAAAGAGTTCTTCTAGGCACTTTACCGTCGACACACAGCACACACTGGCTCGTCTAGTCCAGTGTTGGTGCTAAATCAACTGAAGAAATACACCTCACTATCATTACCACACACATTGGCTCATCTATTCCAATGTGTGCGACTGTATAAGACTATTAAACTATAAAATGTAGAGTAAATGCTAGAGTTCTTTGTTTGGGCGCTTGCCCGCCGTTAAACGCAGCTTCACACTGCACAGCTAAGAGAGAGACTACTCTTTCCCGCCTTTTCCGTTGTTTTTATAGGACGCGTCCCATTTCCCGCCTAAAACTAACTAAAGCAGACTGCACGCCACCAAGCGGGAGCGTCAGCCTACTAACTGGGTAGTTTGCCCAGTACGTGGTGCCATCTACTGTTAAATAGGGAAAGTGGCCTGAGTGTGGCTGCACAGTGACGCCACCTGGCAGGGCGTCGGTACATCGCAACCCTACATTAGGAATGCATATGTTAGAGGTAGTCTGGGGGTAGTGGACATCACCAAAAAGATGAGGGAGAATAGGCTGAGGTGCTATGGTCACGTCATGAGGAGAGGAGAAGAGGAGCTCATTAGATGTATCCCAGGAATGCAGGTGGTTGGTAGCACCCGGGGTAGGGGGAGGCCAAAGCAGACGTGGGAGCAGGTTGTCCGTAAGGACATGGCGGTGTGTGGGGTGGACGGGGACCTGGTGGGAAATAGACGGGTGTGGAGGGCTAGAACCCGCAGACCCGACCCTGCTGCATGCGGGATGAGGGTGAGATGATGATGATGATGATGTTGTATAGGAGAGAAAGTATCACAGAAAGTGTATCACACAAAGTTTGTTTTCCCATTGATTTTCACTGAAAAACTTCATTTTTCTTTTTGCAATATCTCAAATTCTGCTAAAGCTGCAGCCATGCCGTTTTGCACATGATTAGAGTACCACATTCCCTACATTTTTGCCAAAGTTTGCAGTTCTATGATGAATGGGAGATAAAATGCATTAAGTGCGTTTTCCAATTGATTTTAATGTAGAAACTCCATTTTTCTTTTTGCTATATCTCAATTTCTACTTAAACTGCCGCCATGGCGTTTTTCAAATGATTGTAATACCACATTACTTACATTTTGGCCTAAATTTGTAGTTCTATCATATTTAGGAGACAAAATGCATTTAGTACATGCCATGTAGGACAGGGTTGCTAGGAAGATTAGGAGGTGCGGAGAGGCACTTTTAGGTAGGGGTAGAATTGCAGGAAGTTATTAGGGTAGTCAGACATGGTTGTGGAATGAGGAATTGGAAGCTGCCATTAAACTAAAGAACTGTGTTTTCCTATTGATTTGAATGTAAAATCTCCATTGTTCATTTTGCTATATCTCAATTTCTATTATAGAGCTATAGCCATGCTGTTTAGTACATGAATAGGGTGCCATATGCTCAACATTCTAGATAAAAGTTATGATTCTATTATATATAGGAAAGAAAATATCACACAAAGTGTGTTTTCAAATTGATTTCAAAGTAAAAACTCTTTTTTTTCTTTTTGCTATATCTCAATTTCTATTAAAGCTACAGCCATGCTGCTTGCCACATGATTTGAGTACCTCATTCCCTACATTCTCATGGAGCAGCAAATCTCGTTGGATACACCAGTTCTCTTCTGATCACTAAAGTTAAGCCATGCAAGGCCAGGAAAGCTGTGTACTGCTAAAAACCAATAATTGTAACATTTGTGTAGTGTCTGTGAAATAACTGCATTAGATCTGTGCAGTGGACGGGTGTCTACTTACCTTGTAGTTGACGGGACCTTAAAATCCAACAAACAAATCCCTACATTCTCGCAAAAATTTATAGTTCTATGTTGAATACAAGAGAAAATATCACACAAAGTGTGTTTGGAGTGTTTGGAGTACCCCATTCCCTGCATTCTTGAGAAAATTTACATCTCTACGTTATATAGGAAAGAAAATATAAAACGAAGTGTGTTTTCCTTTTATTTCAATTAAAAACTCCATTTTTCTTTTTGCTTTTTCTCAATTTCTTTTATACCTACAACCATTCCATTTTGAAAATGATTGGTGTTCCTCATTCTCTGCACTCTCAAAAATTTACAGTGCTATGTTGTGTAGGAGAGAAAATATCGTACAATGTGTGCTTTCCCATTGATTTCAATGTAAAAACTCAATTTTCCTTTTTGCAATATCTCAATTTCTATTAATGCTGGAGCCATTTTTTTTGCACGTCATTTGAGTACCAAATTCCCAACATTTTTACCAGAATTTTCACTTCCATGCTGTGTAGGAGAGAAAATATCACACAAAGTGCGTTTACCCATTGATTTAAATGTAAAAATTCCATTTTTCTTTTTGCTATATCTCACTTGCTATTAAAATTACAGCCATGTCATTTTGCACATGATTGGAGTACCTCATTCCCTACGTTCTCACAAAACTGTACAGTTCTATGTTGTATAGGAGATATCTTACTGCTGACAATAATACCTTGACCAGGAGTGATTTCCTGCAAAATTTAAGGTACAATATGCGAGAACTATTGCATTGACCTCCATGCACACCATTAGCATGACCAATTTTTCGAAACCCCAAATTAAAAACAGTGACCCACGTCTTTATCTGTGCAGCATGCCACACAACATATGCCATACCAAGGTCCATATAAAATTATTGACAAACACAAAAAGTATTAAACACTTAACCTCAAAGATTGCACAGATATGGTCTCCATAGATAGGCTTAAACCAGCATTCCTGGCAGATTTTAGCCCCATCAAACCCAATGACATAGAGACAACATCTACAAATACCACTAGTACATCCCCATCTTTATTAGTCAATGCAAAGATGCAATGACCACTCCTCAGACCACCACACACACAACGAACACTGCACCCCCTTCCCCAACTTCAGGCATCCTTACATGATCATGCACCCATGCCACACATGTACAATTCAATACCATTATAACTTGTTCTACTCGTTCTTAATTCCTTGGGGTACTGTAGAGATAAGGTGTTTTAAAAACACTTACCTCCACTTATAATTACAAAATACTTACTTTTGAACATCCTAGCAATACTATGTGGACACCCCAAAACAAGACAAAAGAAATAAGACCAGATGCAAATGAATGAATGCACATAGTAGGAACACACAAAAACAATACACGTTTCTGTTAATACAACTTTGAAATTCAAAATTTAAATTTTAAAATAAATTTAAATGAGCAAAAAAATTCCAAAAATTTAAATATTAAAAAAACCAAGAGAGTCCCTCCATGACAATTCAAAAGAGAGGTCGCAAAATTTATCTGCTCCTGAACAAAATACAAATACACACAAAACTTAACTCTCATATGTTAATTTTATTGTTAAAATTTCATTTATTAATTGATATTAATTCATTATTGCTGGATTATAAAAGTTACTCATTTATTGTTCATCCTGAAGTGTTTCATCAGTTTCTCGAGTCAATAAGTCATTCATACAAGGTTACTTCTCATATAGTTGTCAAACACAAATAATATTTAGACATTTACATACAAAAATTTAGTTTAACGATAAATCAATGCTTATTGCTGAAACATAACATCAACGATTAGAAGCCGTCACCACAGTTCTATACAGAGAAAACATTCCACAAAGTATGTTTTTCCAATGATTTAAATGTAAAAACTCCATTTTTCTATACCACAATTTCTATTAACGCTACAGCCATGCCGTTTTGCACCTGATTGGAGTACCACATTTTCAGCATTCTGAATAGAAGGGATGATTTCATTATGTATAAGAAAGAAAATATTGCACAAAGTGTGTTTTCCCATTCATTTCAATGTAAAAACTTAATTTTTCTTTTTCTATATCTCAATTTCTATTAAAGCTTCACACATGCCGTTTTGCACAAGACAGTAGTACCTCACACCCTACATTCTCGTAAAAATATATAGTTCTACTGTGTAGATGAGAGAAAATATCGCAGAAAGCGTGTTCCCCATCGATTTCAATATAAAAACCCCATTATTGTTTTTGCTATATCTCAATTTTTATTAAAGCTCAGCTCTGCCGTTTTGAACCTGATTGGAGTACCTTATTCCCTATATTATTGCAAAAATTTACAGTTCTATTTTGTATGAGAGAGAAAATATCACACAAAGTGTGTTTTCCCATGGATTTGAATAGAAAAACTTCATCTATCTTTTTGCAATATCTCGATTTCTATTATAGCTACAGCCATACCGTTTTGCACATGATACAAGTACCTCACTCCCTACATTCTAGCAAAAATATACAGTTCTAGGTTGTATAGGATAGAAAATATCGCACAAAGTGTGTTTTCCTATTGATTTCAATGTTTGCACATGTTTGGATTGCCTTATTCCCTACATTCTCTGAAAAATTTATAGTTCTGGGTTTAATAGGAGAGAAACTATATCACAAAAAGTGTTATCCCGTTTATTTAATGTAAAAAATTATTTTTCTTTTGGCCTTATCTCAATTTCTATTAAATCTACAGCCATGCCGTTTTTCACATGATTGGAGCACCTGATTCCCCACATTCTCGCAAAATTTTACAGTTCTATGTTGTAAAAGAGAGAAAATATTACACAAAGTGTTTTTTTATATTGATTTCAATATAAAAACTCCATTTCTCTTTTTTCTATATCTCAATTTCTATTAAAGCTATGGCCATGCCATTGGTAGGATAATAGGAGTACGCCACATGATAGGAGTACGACATTCCCGACATCCTGACAAAAATTTACAGTTCTTTGTTCCATAGCAGCAAAACTATCGCACAAAGTGTATTTTCCAATTGATTTTAATATAAAAATCATTTTTCTTTTTGCTACATCTGAAATTCTATTAAAGCTACAGCCATGAGGTTTTGCACCAGATTAGAGTACCTCATTCCCTACATTCTCACAAAAATTTACAGTTCCATGTTGAATTGGAGACAAAATATTGCACAAAGTTTGTGTTCTTATTGATTTCAATTTAAAAACCATTTCTTTTTTCACTATATCTCAATTTCTTTTAAAGCTACAGCCATGACACTTTGCACATCATTGGAGTACCTCATTCCCTACATTCTCGAAAAAATTTACAGTTCTATGTTGTATACGAGAGAAAGTATTGCCCAAAGTGTATTTTCCTATTAATTTCAATATCAAAAAACTCCACTTTACTTTATTCTCAATCTGACTTTCCTTTAACGCTCCAGCCATGCCGTTTTGCACATGAATAGAGTACCTCATTCATTCTATTCTGTACAGGAGAGAAAATATTACACAAAGTGTGTTTTTCTATAAATTTCAATGTATATACTCCATTTTTTACTGTTATATCTGAATTTCTATTAAAGCTACAGCCATGCCGTTTTGCACATGATTAGAGTACCAAATTCCCAACATTCTGGATAAAAGATTTAATTCTATTCCGTATATGAAAAAAGATATACAGTGTTTGTTTTCTGATTGATTTTAATGTAAAAAATCCATTTTTCTTGTTGATACATCTCAATTTCTATTAAAGCTACAGCCATGACGTTTTGCACATGATTGGAGAACCACATTCCCAACATTCTGGATAAAATTTTCTATTCTATTATGTATAGGAATGAAAATATCACACAAAGTGTATTTTCCCAATGATTTATCTGTAAAAACTCCATTTTTCTTTTTACTTTATCTCAACTTCGATTTAAGCTACAGCTAGCCGTTTTGCACATGATTGGTGTACCTCATTCCCTACATTCTCAAAAAAATTTGCAGTTATATGTTGAATAGGAGAGAAACTATCGCACATTGTGTTTTTTTTAAGTGATTTCAAATTAAAAACTTCATTTCCCTTTTCCTATATCTAAATTACTTTTAAAGCTGCAGCCATTCCACTTTGCACAGTATTTGAGTACTGCATTCTCTACATTTTGGCCAATATTTGCAGTTCTATCATGCATAAGTGACAATATGCACAAAGTGCGATTTTAAATTGATTTAAATGGAAATACTTCATTTTTCATTTTGCTATTAAAGCAACAGCCATTCCGTTTTGCACATGATTGGAGTACTACATTCCCTACATTCTGTCCTAAATTTGTGGTTCTATTATGTATAGGAAAGAAAATATAACACAAAGTTTGTATTTCCATTGATTTCCATGTAAAAAGTCCTTTTCTTTTTTCAATATCTCAATTTCTATTAAAAAAGAACAGCCATGCCGCTTTGCACATGATTGGAGTAACTCATGGTTGGGAAAACACACCTAGTGCGATAATTTCTCCCCTATACAACACTGAACTGTAATTTTTCCGAGAATGTAGGGATTCAGGTACTGCAATCATGTGCAAAACGGCATTGCTGCAGCTTTAAAAAAAATACGGATACAGTATACAAAAAAGAAAATGGATTTTTTAAAATTAAAATCAAAGGGAAAACACACGTTGTGTGATATTTTCTCTCGTATACAATAGAGAACTGTAAATTTTTGTTAGAATGTAGGCTATGAGGAACTCCAATCATGTGAAAAATGGATTGGCTGTAGCTTTAAATGAAATTTAGATTTAGCAAAAAGAATAATGGAGCTTTTCCATACATAATAAAATCATAACTTTTATCCAGAATGTTCAGAATGTAGTAGTCAAATCATGTGCAGAACAGAATGGCTGTAGCATTAAAATAAATTGAGGTATAGCAATAAGAAAAATGAAGTTTTTATTTTGAAATCAATTAAAAAACACACATTGCACAATATTTTCTTTCCGAAAAAACATGGAACTTTAAGATTTTGCAAGAATGTAGGGAATACAGTACTAGAATCATGTGCAAAATGGCATAGCTGTAGCTTTAATGGAAATTGAGAAATAGCAAAAAGGAAAATGGACTTTTTACATTGAAATCAATGGGAAAAGAAACTCTGTGGGATATTTTCTTTCCTGTACATAATAGAATCATAACATTCATCCAGAATGTTGAGAATGTGGCACTCCAATCATGTGCAAAACGGCATGGCTGTAGCTTTAATCAACATTCAGATATAGCAATGGAGTTTACATTGTTTTATAGGAGAGAAAATATCGCACAAAGTCTGTTTTCCCATTGATTTCAACATAAATCTCCATTTTGCTCACTATATCTCAATTTCTATTTAAGCTAAAGCCATGCCGTTTTTCACCTGATTGGAGTACTGCATTCCCAGCATTCTGAATAGAGGTTATGATTCTATTATGTTTAGGCAAAAAGAAATATCGCACAAAGTATGTTTTCCCATTGATTTCAATGTAAAAACTCCATTTTTCTTTTAGCAATATCTCAATTTCTCACAAAAATTTACAGTTCTATGTTGTAAAGAAGAGAAAATATTTCCCAAAGTGTGCTCTCCCATTGATTTGAATGTTAGAACTTCATTTATCTTTCTGCTATATCCAAATTTATATTATTAGTACAGCCATGCCGGTTTGTCCACATTCGCAACATTCTGGATAAAAGTCGGGATTCTATTATGTACTTGAAAGGAAATATCACACAAAGTGTGTTTTTCCAATCAATACAATGTAAAAACACAATTTTCTTTTTGCTATATCTCAATTTCTATTAAAGCTACAACAATGCCGTTTTGCACATGATTGGAGTACCTCATTCACTACATTTTCGAATAAATTTACAGTTCTATGTTGTATTGGAGAGAAAGAAAATGTAAAACAATTTAAAACTCCATTTTTCTTTTTGCTATATCTCAATTTCTATTGAAGCTGCAGCCATGCCGTTTTGCACATGATTGGAGTACCACATTCCCTACATTATAGCCAAAATTTGCATTCTATCATGTATAGGATACAAAATGCACATAATGTGTTTTCCCATTCATTTTAATTGAAAAACATGATTTTTCTTTTGCTATACCTCAATGTCTTTTAAAGCTACAGCCATGCCGTTTTGCACATGATTGAATTAAATCATTTCCTACATTCTCACAAAAGATTTATAGTTCTATGTTTTATTGGAGAGAAAATATTTCACAAAGTGTGTTTTCCTATTGATTTTAATGTAAAATCTTCATTTTTTTTAATTTAGAATATCTCAATTGCTATTGAAGCTACGGCCATGTCGATTTGCACATGATTGGAGTACCTCATTCTCTAATTCTACAAAAATTTAAGCTCTATGTTCTATAGGAGAGAAAATATCACACAAGGTGAGTTTTTGCATTGGTTTAAAAGTAAACACTCCATTTTTCTTTTTTCTATATCTCACATTTTATTAAAGCTACAGCCATGCCGTTTTGCAGATGATTGGAGTACCACATTCCCAACATTCTGGAGAAAAGTTGTGATTCTGTTATGGATAGGAATAAAAATTTTGCTCATAGTGTATTTTCTTATCGATGTCAATTTAAAAACTCCATTTTTCTTTTTATTATATCTCAATTTCTATTAAAGCTACAGCCATGCCGTTTTACACATGAAAGGAGTACATCATTCACTAAATTCCCTCAAAAGTATACAGTTCTATGTTGTATAGCAGAGAAAATATCGCCCAAAGTGTGTTTTCCTATTGATTTCAATGTAAAAACCATTTTTCTTTTTGCTACATCTTAATTTCTTTTAAAGCTACAGCCATGACGTTTTGCACAATATTATAGTACCTCATTCCCTACATTCTCACAAATATTTACAGTTCTACGTTGTATTGAAGAGAAAATATTACACAAAATGGGTTTTCCTATTGATTTCAATGTAAAAACTCAATTTTTCATTTTGCAATATCTCAACTTCTATTAAAGCTGCAGCCATGCCATTTTGGACATAATTGTAATACCTCGTTCCCTACATTCTACCAAAAATTCTCAGTACTATGTAGTATAGAAAAGAAAATATTGTGCAACGTGTGTTTTTCCATTGATTACAATGAAAAAAGCTCCATTTTTTTTGCTGCATCTAAATTTCTATCTAAGCTACAGCTATGACGTTTTGCAATTGATTTTAGTACCTCATTCCCTCCCATCATAACAAAATTTAAAGTTCTGAGGTGTTTTTTCCCATTGATTTCAATTTAAAACTCCATTTTTCTTTTTGCTATATCTCAATTTGTAATAAAGCTACAGTTATGATTTTATTAAGTATTGGAGAAAAAAATTTCACACAAAGTGTGTTTTTCATTAGTATCAATGTTAAAACTCCATTTTTCTTTTTGCTATATCTAAATTTCTTTTTAAGCTAAAGCCATGATGTGTTGCAAATGATTGTATCATCTAATTTCCTCGTGCAACGAGTCTTTTCCAAATGACTTCAATGTAAAAACAATTTTTTCTTTTGCTCTATCTCAATTTCTATTAAAGCAACATCCATGACGCTTTGTACTAGATTGAAGAACCTCACTTTGTACATTCTTGCAAAAATTTACAGCTCTCTGTTTTATGGGACAGAAAATGTCACAAAAAGAGTGTTTTTCAATTGATTTCAATGTAAAAACTCCATTTCTTGCTATATTACAATTAACAATTAAAGCTGGAGCCATGCCGTTCTCCTCATGATTACAGTACCTCATTTAATACATTCTTGAAAATATTTACAGTTCTATGTTGCATAGGAAAAAATATTACATAACGTGTGATTTCCCATTGACTTCAATGTAAAAACTCCATTTTTCTTCTTGCTGTATATCAATTTCTATTAAAGCAACAGCCTTGCCCTTTTGCAAATTAATAAAGTGCCTCATTCCCTACATTCTCACAAAAATTTAAAGTTCTGTGTTGCTTAGGAAAGAAAATATCAAACAAATTTTTTTCCTATTGATTTCAATGTAAAAACCTAATTTTTCTTTTTTCTACATCTCAATTTCTTTTAATGCTACAGCCATGCCGCTTTGAACATGATTGGAGTACCACATTCTCAAAATTCTGAAGAAAAAATATGATTCTATTATGTGTAGGAATAACAATATCGCACGAAGTGTATATTCTTATTGATTTCCATGTAAAAACTCCATTTTTCTTTTTCTATTTCTCAATTTCTATTAAAGCAACAGCCATGCCGTTTTAACAATTATTGGAGTCCCACATTCTCAACATTCTGGATCAAAGTTATGATTCTATTATGTGTAGGAGAGAAAATATCATACAGTGTGTTTCCTATTTTTTTCAATATAAAAACTCCAATGTTCTTTTTGCTTTATCTCAATTTCTGCATACTCTCTCCATTCTCACAAAAATTTACAGTTCTATGTTGTACAGGAGAGAAAATTTTAAACAACCGGTGTGTTTTCTAATTGAATTAAATATAAAAACTCAATTTTTATTTTTAATACATCTGAAATTTGTAATAAAGCTACAGCCATGCCATATTGTACATGATTAGAACACCACATTCCCAACATTCTGGATAAATGTTATGATTCAATTTTATATAGGAGAGAAAATATTGCACAAAGTGTGTTTTCTTATTGTTATTGATTTCAATGTAACAACTTCATATTTCTTTTTGCTATATTTCAATTTCTTTTAAAACTACAGTCATGCCGCTTTGCACATGATTGGATTACCTCATTCCCTACATTCTGGATATAAGTTAAGATTCTTTGATGTACATTAAGAAAATATCTGACAAACTGTGTTTTTCCATCTGTTACAACGTAAAAACTCCATTTTTCTTTTTGCTATATCTCAATTTCTATTAAACATACAGCCATGCCGATTTGCACCTGATTGGAGTATCTCATTCCCTACATTCTCACCAAAATTTACAGTTCTATGTTGTATAGAACCAGAAAATATCGCAAAAAGTGTGTTTTGCATTGATTTCAATGACGAAACTCCATTTTTCTTTTTCCTAAATCTCAATTTCTCTTAAAACTACAGCTATGACATTTTTTATACGACTAGAGTACCTCATTCCCTACATTGTTTCAAAAACTTTCTGTTCTATGTTTCATAATATAGTGAATATTGCGCAGTGCTTTTTCCCATTAATTTCAATGGAAAAACTCCATTTTTTCTTTTTGCCATATTTCAATTTCTATTAAAGCTACAGCACTGCCATTTTCCGTATGATTAGGATTCCTTATTCCCTACATTCTCTCAAAAATTTACAGTTCTATGTTGTACAGGAAAGAAAATATATCGCATAAAGTGTTTTCCAATTGATTTGAATTAAAAAACTATTTTTGTTTTGGCATTATCTCAATTTCTATTAAAGCTACAGCCATGCCGTTTGGCACATGATTGGAGCACCTCACTCCCAACATTTTCACAAAAATTTACAGTTCTATGTTGTATAATTGCACAAAGTGTGTTTTCTTATTGATTTTAATAGATAAACTCCATTTTTCACATTATTGGAGTACTACATTCCCAACATTCTGGATGAAAGTTTTGATTCTATTATGTATAGGAGAGAAAATATCCCACTGTGTGTTTCCCATTTATTTCAATGTAAAAAATTTATTTTTTATTTTGCTATATCTCAATTTTTATTAAAGGTGCAGCTTTGCCGTTTTGCACATGATTAGGGTAGCTTATTCCCTACATGCTCAAAAATTACAGTTAGATGTTGTATAGAAGAGAAAATATCGCACAAGGTGTGTTTTGCCATTGATTTCATTGTAAAAACTCCATTTTTCTTTTTGCTATATCCCAATACCTTTTAATGATACAGCCATGCCGTTTTGCACATGATTGGAGTACCACATTTCCAACGTTCTGGATAAATGTTATGATTCTTTTCTCTATAGGATTAAAAATATCACGCACAATTTATTTTCCCGTTGATTTAAATGTAAAAACGACATTTATCTTTTTGCTATATCTCAATTTCTATCAAAGCTACAGCCATGTCGTTTTACACATGATAGGGGTACCTCATTCCCTACATTGTCCCAAAGATTTACAGTTCTGTATTGTATAGGTGAGAAAATATCGCAGAAAGTGTGTTTTCACTTTGATTTTAATGTAAAAACTCAACTTCACTTTTTGCAATATGTAAATTTCTAATAATGGTACAGCCATGCTGTTTTGCACATGAGTGGAGTACCTGATTCCCTACATTCTCCAGAAAATATACAATTGTATGTTGTATAGGAGAGAAAATATTGCACAAAGTATTTTCTAATTAATTTCAATGCAAAATCTCAATCTCAATTTCTAATAAAACTACAGCCATGCTGTTTTTACATGAATGGAGTACCACATTCCCAAAATTCTGAATGAAAGTTATAATTCTATTATGTATAGGAAAGAAAATATCACAGAAAGTTTGTTTTCCTACTGATGTTAATGGAAAAACTCCATTTTTCCTTTTGCAATATCTAATTCTTTATTAAAGCTACAGCCATTCCGTTTTGTACATTATTGGAGTACCACTTTTCCAACATTTTGCATAAAAGTTATGATTCTATTACGTATAGGAGAAAAAATATCACACAATGTGTTTCCCATTGATTTGAATGTAAAAACTTCATTTTTCCTTTTGCTATATCTCAATTTCTATATAAACAACAGCAATTTCGTCTCGCAAACAATTACTGTTCTATCATGTGTAGGAGACAAAATGCACAAAGTGTGTTTTCCTAATGATTTCAATGGATAAACTTTATTTCTCTTTTTTCTATATCTTAATTTCTATTCATGGTACAGCCATGCCGTTTTGCATATAATTGCAGTACCACATTCCCCACCTTTTTGCCAAAAATTTACAGTTCTATTTTGTGTAGGAGAGAAAATATCACACAAAGTGTGTTTTCCTTTTGATTTCAATAGAATAACTCCGTTTTTAGTTTTGCTATATCTCAATTTCTAAGGAAGCTTCAGCCATGCCGTTTTGTACATGATTCGAGTACCTCATTCCCTACCTTTTCTCTCATAAATTTACAGTCCTATGGTGTATTCCGGCAGCATTGGTTTTAATCATTGCTTAGCTTCTTTGCTCTCTTACTTTTTCATTTATGTTTGTGTTTTATTTGATATTCTGGTTTTACTGTTGGTAAGGTATTTTTTTAAACCATTGGTATAATTGTTTTTATATCTTTTAAATATTTGGTTGTGTATTAACACCTATTTTAACTGATTTTCCTATTCACTTTTTGAAGACGGCATCCATCTTAGGATTTTTAGCTGTCATCAGCTGTGAGAGCATTGGCTTTTCTAAGATATTTAAGTGACTTGGGTTGATAAAGTCTTCAGCAGTGATTTAGTACTCTTTTGTCAAGTTATTTGCTGGTTGGATCTAAGGGGCTCATGGCCCATCTTGGGGTCTACCCCATTTGCTCTAAGGATTTCTGTTCACATAGTGGATTTATAAATATACCTTGTGTTCAAGTAAGCATCACACATACTGTCTGAATATTTTTGGAAGTGAATTTTCTATATTCGCCCTAGTTTTAAATGTTAATTGTATAAGTTTCGTAGGACTGAAGATTCACCCTTAACATTTCCCCTGCATAGGAAGCCACTTAATTCTAGCCTGCCCACTGCTTCTGACATGCCCACAGCTGATATGGAGTCACATTTAGCTTCTCTTAATTCTCAACTGTTTTTTAAACTTCAATTGTTAGATTAACTAGTTCCTGTCTTCTGTGACTTTTTAACAACTTACAATAAGATTGTCCAGGAGCTGTCTTCACTTAAAGCTGATATGGCTGAGGTAAAATCTACATTATCTAATTTATCCCAGCTGCTACCTAAGGATTTGCCTTTTTTGTTGAAATCTTTATTATCAAAACTAACAAATAGATCATATGCAGCTGTTGTTCATACTAAGAGGTTCAGAAGTAAAACAGAATCTTCTCCACTTTCCCTAAAATACCCTACTTCTTCTCCTAGGACACATGTAGGCCAGGACTTGCTGATTACCCACCATTGTCTGAATCTCATCCTATTGCTCCCATATTAGATGAACATATTTTTAGACCCCCTCCCTAACTATAAGTAAGAAAATAAATGAGGAGAATGATTTATTAGCAATTCCTAAAGAAAGCCCTTACTGTTTGTTTCCAGACTTGATCCTCTTTATAGTTGTGATACTATTTCAGCATTTTTATGTTAACAATATATTTTGGAGTTGCTATCTATATGTTAATTGTGTGTGAAACACAGTTCGTATTCCTCATTTGTTTTCTCTGTCCCAGCGAAGCGGGAATCTGAGATAAATTTTTCAGCCCTGTTGCCAATTAATTCCTTGTTTAAGCCCTTAGGGGACCTTTACTTGAGGGTATGATCCTCGACTCTTTAAAACAATCTAAAGTGTCGCCTAATTCATCTACTCATGAACATCACATGGGACCTGCTTCAATTTCTGGTCTGGTGGATGCACACCCTGGCGACCCTAAATAATGAATTTTAAAGTTTATTATCAAAATGTAAGGAGTATTCTTGCCGAGAATGCAGCTTTTTTTTGCAAATTTGGCTCTATCTCCTTATCATGTTATCACCCTCACTGAGACTTGGTTATCCCCAGCATTTGATTCATCCAAATACTTTCCAGACAATTTCTCTGTTCATCGATTAGATCATTTATCCAGTGGATTGGGTGAGGGCTTACTGATTGCCCACAATCACAACTACCTCCCTGGCAACAGTTTTGTAAATAGTGAACTATGTCTCAGTGAATTTTCTCTAGGTGTGACATTCTCCCATATGGGCCAACAGTATCTTACCATAGTTTTATGTTATCTTCCTCCTCTGTCAACTGATACTTACACACAGCTGCTTACTAGCGTGATCTCTTGTATCGCTTCATACTCCTCTGTTCTCATTCTTGGTGAATTTAATGTCCTCTGTATCGACTGAAAAGGGTCAGTGCCTTCATATGTTGGTTGTGCCCATTCTAGGAAAGCTGCTGCACTGTTCCCCCTTATTACACTCCTGAACCTGACACAATTCAGCACCATTGTAAACTGTTCCACACGTCTTTTAGATTTATGTTTTGCTGACTTGCACTGTGATATAACTAACTTTTTTCCTCTCTTAGTGGTGGATCCATATCATCCACCCCTTGATATTTTGGTTTCATGTATACTGCCAGCTTCTCTCAATTCATTGCCCACTTCTTTAGTAATCAATAAGTTTAATTGGAAAAGGGGTAATTATGTTGGCATATACCATTTCCTGTGCAATTACAATTGGGACAACATTTGGTGCAATCCATCTCCCCAGCAGGTTGTGGATAACTTTTAAAAGCAATTGAGTATGAGTTTGCTTTGTTTGTGCCTCAGATCCAGTCTAGAGCTTCCCATTTGTTTAGTGCAGAGCTGAAATCTAAAAGGAAACTCTATAGTAGATATAAAAAGTGTCCTTCCAACTACCAATATGCCTGCTTTTCTCATGCATGTGCCAAGGTTTAATACCTAATAAATAGATGTTAAACGCTTTAAGCCATCTTTTTCCACTGGGCATGACTCCTTCTTCCCAACCTTGATTAAAGCCTATATTGAGATCCTTGCTCCTGTACTTTCAAGAATCCTTACATAATGCTTGAAATTCAATTTCGTTCCAGTACAGTGGAAACGTTCACTTATAGTCACTGTGCATAAATCAGGTTCTATATTATCAGCACAAAATTACCAGCCTTTTAGTTTGATTTCTCCTCTTGCCAAGGTCTCTGAATACATCCTTTATGAAAAAGTTCATTCTTGCTGCTGTGGGTTCCTGAGCACTGCACAGCATGGTTTTGTTTCAGGAATATCTACAGAATCTAACCTGCTGTGCCACATAGTCATCAGCAGCAGCTTGATGTAGTTTATTAGGATCTCTCACAAGCATTTGACCAAGTGCCAATTGATCTAATAATATGGAAACTCAGTATGGCGCTTCTTCTCAAATTTGTCTTTTCTTTAAGAATTGTCTACGTGACCATATCAACTTTATTAAGCTTGGGAATCTCTCACTCCTTGGAATCTGGTGTACCTCAAGGAAGTTCCCTTATTCCTCTTTTGATTGTAATTTTTTTTAAATGATTTGTTTTATCTTTACATGTATCAAATATAGTTTTTAGATTTGCAGATGATTTAAAGTTGTCCCATAGTATTGCAAATCTCAATGGTGAACTAGAACTACAAATGGCATTACATGCCTTGGAAGAATGGCTGTCACATAATTGCCTTATTCTCAACTATAACAAATCAGCATTCATGTGCTTCACTCAAAAAATTTCTCCTATTGCTTTTTCTTATAAATTTAAAAATGGGATGCCCTTAAATCGAGTTTATACAATTAAAGATTTGGGGGTTTTTCTCGATGAGAAATTGACGTTCTCCACACATGTTAACCACATACTGTCTTTAGCCTGGCAGTGCTTCTTTGCCAATGCAAAATTAGGTGAAATATTCAACAACCCATTACTAAAAATGCATCTCTTAAAACTATTAATTGCCCCAAAAATTCTGTATGCAATAAACTGTTGGGCTTCAGCTGTTCCTTCACATGTGGCTGCAGTTTCCAAATATTATGATAGATGTATTATGGGCACATGTCTCATCCCTGAAACTAATTCCTCTGCTTTGGATTTCAATAGTATAGTAGTTTATCACCGCCTATTGTTTATTTATATGCTGTTTAATGGGTTTATCAATAGTCCTGAATTGTCAGGTTATTTGAATTTTAAGGTACCAGCAAGAGGAAGCTGGTTATCCAATTTGTTTTCTCATCCCATTCGGTCCTCAGATCCACTTGTACTTGCACAGATATGCTTTAACCACTAAAATCTCTCTATCAATGATCTTCTACTTCCACTAAAGGGATTTAAAAACAGAATCAGAAAGCTTCTACTTATTCCCTCTGTACCAAGTAAAAATTATGTCCCACATATGATTGCTAAACAATAATGCACAATGATTAAATCCCTAAGGTTGCTTCTCCTCATTTAAGGTTAATCCTGTTAGGTTAAGCACCCTTGTGGTGATGGAGGGGAATGGGAAATAATAATAATACTAATTTTCTCTCCTGTACAACATAGAATTGTAATTTTTTGCAAGAATGCAGGGAATCAGGTACTCCAATCATGTGCCAAACGGCATGACTGCGGCTTTAACAGAAATTGAGATGCACCAAACAAAATATGAATTTCATCCATTGAAGTCAATAGGAAAACACACATTGTGCAATATTTTCTTTTCTAAACATAACCGAACCATAAATTTTGGACATAATGTAGGGAATGCAGTACTTCAATCATGTGCAAAACGGCATGCCTGTAGCTGTAGTAGAAATTGAGATATAGCAGGAAGAATAATAGAAATTTTACATTCAAATCAATGGAAAAACACACTTTGTGCAATATTTTCTCTCCTTTAAAACATATAACTTTAAAAGAAAAATGAAAATAAAAAGAAAAATGAAAATTTTCCAATTAAATTAATGAGAATACGCACTTTGTGCATTTTGTCTCCTTCACATGATAGAACTGCAAATTTAGGGCAGAATGTAGGGAATGTGGTATTCCAATCATGTGCATAATGGCATGGCTGCAGCTTTAATAGAAATTGAGATATGACAAGAAGAAAAATGGGGATTTTACATTCAAATCAATGGGAAAACATACTTTGTGAGATATTTTCTTTCCTATACATAATAGATCCACAAATGTTGGACAGAATTTAGCAAATGTGGTACTCCAATCATGTGCAGTATGGCCTGGCTGTTGCTTTAATAGAAATTGAGATATAGCAGAAAGAATAATAGAAATTTTACAGTCAAATCAATTGAAAAACACACTTTGTGCAATATTTTCTCTCCTTTAAAACATATAACTGTAAATTTTTGCAAGAATGAAGCGAATGAAGTACTCCAATCATGTGCAAACGGCATGGCTGTAGCATAATTGAAATTGAGATATAGCAAAAAGGAAAATAGAGTATTTACATTGAAATCAACTGGAAAACCCACTTTGTGCGATATTTTCTTTCTTATATATATTAAAATCATAACTTTTATTCACAATGTTGGGAATGTTGTACTCCAAACATGTGCAAAACAGCATGGCTGTAGCTTTAATAGAAATTTAGATATCACAAAAAGAATAAATGGAGTTTTTACATTAAACTCAATAGGAAAACACACTTTGTAGGATATTTTCTCTCCTATACAACATAGAACTGTTAGTTTTTGTGAGAATGTAGGGAATGAAGTTCTCCAATCATATGCAAAATGGCAAGGCTGTAGCTTTACTAGAAATTCAGATGTAGCAAAAAGAAAAATTGAGTTTTTAAATTGAAATCAATAGAAAAACACACTTTGTGTGATATTTTCTTTCCTATTCATAAAAGAACCACAGATTTTGGACAGAATGTAGGGAATGTGGTACTCCAATCACGTGCAAAACGGCCTGGCTGTAGCCTTAATAGATATTTAAATATAGAAAAAAATGAAGTTTTTCCATTGAAATCAATAGGAAAACGCACTTTATGCATTCTGTCGCCCATTGGTGATAGAACTGCAAAATTTGTCAAAATTTGGAGTTTTTAAATTGAAAGCTATTGGAAAACATAATTTGTGCGATATTTTCTTTCCTATGCTTAGCAGAATCATAGCTTTTATCCAGAACGGTGAGAATGTGGTACTCCCATCATTTGCAAAACTGCATATAACTGTCAATTTTAGTGAGAACGTAGGGAAAACATCAAGTGCAAAACAGCATGGCATCAGCTTTAATAGAAATTGAGATATAGCTAAAAGAAAATAGGGATTTTACATTCAAATCAATAGGAAAAAACACTTTCTGACAGATTTTCTATTATATACAACATAAAACTCTAAATGGTTGTGAGAATGCAGGGAATGAGGAACTCCAATCATGTGAAAAACGGCATGGCTGTAGCTTCAATAGAAATTGAGATATAGCAAAAAAAGAAAAATGGAGTTTTTACAATGAAATCTATTGAAAAACACTTTTTGCGATATTTTCTTTCTATACATAATAGAATCATAACGTTTACTTACAAAGTTAAGAATGTGATACTCCAATATGTGCAAAACAACATGGCTGTAGCATTAATAGAGATTGAGATATAGCAAAAAGAAAAATAGGGTTTTTACATTGAAATCAATAGTAAACACACTATGCAATACTTTCTCTTCTATACGTAATAGAATCATAACTTTCACCAAGAGTGTTGGGAAAGTGGTACTTATAAAATGTTAAAAACGGCATGGGTTTAGTTTTCTTTGAAATCAAGATACAGCAAAACGAAAAATGGAGCTTTTCCTTTGAAATCCGTGGGGAAACACACTGTGCGATATTTTCATTCCTATACAAAATAGAATCATAACTTTCTCCCAGAATGTTGGGAATGTGGTACTCCCATCAGGTGCAAAACGGCTTTGCTGTAGATTTTATAGAAATTGAGAAATAGCAAAAAGAAAAGTGGAGTTTTTAATTTGAAAGCAATGGGAAAACACACATTTTGCGATATTTTTTCTTCTATACAATGTATAACTGCAAATCGTTGCGATAATTTAGGGAATGAGGTACTCCAATCATGTGCAAAATGGCATGGCTGTAACTTTATTAGAAATTGAGATATAGCAAAAGGATAAATGCATTTTTTACATTCAAATCAATAGGAAAACACTTTGTGCGATATTTTCTCTTCTATACAACATAGAAGGGTAATTTTTTGCATGATTGTAGGGAATGATGTACTCCAATCATATGCCAATCGGCATGGGTGTAGCTTAAATAGAAATTGAGATATAGCAAAAATAAAAATGGAGTTTTTAAAATGAAATCAATGGGAAAACACTCTTTGTGATTTTTATTCTTTCCTATACATAATAAAATCATATTAATTATCCAGAATGTTGGGAAAGTGGTACTCCAATAATGTGCAAAATGGCACAGCTGTAGCTTTAATAGAAATTGAGATATAGCAAAAAGAAAAATTAGTTTTTAAAATTAAATCAATAGAAAAACACACTTTGTGCGATATTTTCTTTCGTGTGAACATAGAACTGTGAATTTTTGTAGAAATGTAGGGAACTTCATAGCATTAGCTTTAATGGAAATTCAGACATAGCAAAAAGAAAAATGGAGTTTTTTCATTGAGATCAAATGGTAAACATTTTCTCTCCTATACGCATAGAACTGTAAATATTTTCGAGCATGTAGAGAATGAGGTACTTCAGTCATGTTCAAAATTGCATTGCTCTAGCTTTAATAGAAAAATGGAGTTTTTACATTCAAATAAATTTGAAAACACATATGGCGATATTTTCTCTCCTATACAACAGAGAACTGTAAATTTCTATAAGAATGTGGGAAATGTGGTAGTCCAATCATGCAGAAAGAAAATGGAGAACTGATATTGAAATCAAAGGGAAAAAAATTTTGTGCGATATTCTTTTCCTATACAACACAGAACTGTAAATTTTTGCGAGAATGTAGGAAATGATGTACTCCAGTCACGTGAAAAACGGCATTGCCATAGCGTCAATAGAAATTGAGATATAGCAAAAAGAAATATGCAGTTCTTACACTGATATCAATGGGAAAACACACTTTGTGCAATATTCTCTCTTTTATATAAAATTGAACTGTAAATTTTTGCAAGAAAGTAGTTATCAAGGTACTCCAATAATCTGCAAAATGGCAATGCTGTAGCTTAAATGGAAATTGAGATATAGTAAAATGAAAAAGGGAGATTTTATAATAAAATCAATGGGAAACACACTTTGTGTATATATTCTCTCCTTAACCAAATGAAACTTTAAAATTTTGCGAGAATGTAGGGAATGAGGTACTACTGTCATGTGAAAAACGCCTTGGCTGTAGCCTTAATAGAAAGTGAGATATAGCAAAAAGAAAATTTAGTTTTTATATTTAAAACAATAGGAAATCCCACTTTGTGCGATATTTTTTTCCTTAACAACATAGAACTGTAAATTTTTTGGAGAATGTAGGGAATACGGAACTCCAATCATGTGCAAAGCGGCATGGCTGTAGCTTTAATAGATATTGGGATATACTAAAAAGAAAAATGCTGTTTTTACGTTGAAATCAATTGGAAAACAAACTTTTTGTGATATTTTCTCTTCTATGCAACATATAACTGTATAATTTTTTTTAGAATGTAGGGTATGAGGTATTCCAATATTGTGCAAAACAGCATTGCTGTAGCTTTAATAGAAATTGAGATATAGTAAAAAGAAATATGAAGTTTTCCCATTAAAATCAATGGGAAAACACACTTTTGCGATGTTTCCTTTTCTATAGACAATCATCATCATCATCTCACACAGAATCATAAATTTTATCCAGAATGTTGAGAATGTGATAGTCCAATCATGCACAAAACGGCATGGTTGTAGCAGTAATAGAAATTTAGATATAGCAGAAAGAATGGTGTTTTTACATTGAAATCAATGGGAAAACACACTTTGTTCAATATTTTCTCTCATATGCAACATAGATATGTAAATTTTGGACGGAATGTAGATAATAAGGTACACCAATCATTTGCAAAACAGAATTGCTGTAGCTTTAATAGAAATTGAGATATAGTAGAAAGAAATATGGAGTTTTTTCATTAAAATCAATGGGAAAACACTTTGTGTGATGTTTCCTTTGCTATACATGGTCATCAGTGTGGTCTGGGGGTTCTGATCCTCCACTTCTGCCTATCCCCAACCAATTCCTCCTCCACCCAATGTCCCTTTGCACCACCTGATCCCATGTCCGTTTTGGTTGTCCTCTACCCCTACTGCTCCCAATCACCTGCAGTACCACAATAGACCTAATAATTTCCACTCTCCTCCTCATCACATGCCCATACTACCTCAAATGCTTTTCTCTCATCCTTTCTGCAATGTCTCCCACTCATAGACTACCTCTAACGTAATTGTTTTGGATTCTGTCAGAACGTGACACCCCACACGTGTAGCACAGCATTCGCATCTCTGCCACTTGCATTTGCCTTTCATGGTTTTTCCTAACTGCCAAACACTCAGAGCTATACAGCATAGCAGCCTAACGACAGTTCTGTAAACTTTGCCATTCAACTTTATTGGGACCCTCTGGTCACACAGGACCCCACTTGCCTGTCTCCACTTAAGCCATTCTGCATTAACCTGATGGGTCACATCAGCATCAATCTCCCCATTACTCTGGAAAACTGATCCTAGATAGCGAAATACCTGCACCACTGGGATCCCCTCTCCCCCACAACGTAACTCCTCTTCTTGCCCCTGGCAACTAAAATTGAAAGCTGTGTACTCAGTCTTCCTCATGTTCACCTTAAGGCCCCCTCCTGCCATTGCTGTTTTAATGTCTTGTAAGCTTTTAGTGCATCCTCTCTGACTCTTCAAGCCTTTCCACATCATCTGCAAATACCAGGCACTGAGGGCACCGCAACTTGCATGTGGTACTCCACTGACGTGCAAAACGGCATGGCTGTAGCTTTAATAGAAATTCAGATATAGCAAAAAGAAAAATGGACTTTTTACATTGAAATCATTGAGAAAACACACTTTGTGTGATATTTTCTCTTCTATACAACAGAGATTTGTAAACTTTTACAAGAATGTAGGGAATGAGATACTCCAATCATATGCAAAACAGCATAGCTGTAGCCTAAAAAGAAATTCAGATATAGCAAAAAGAGAAATGGAGTTTTTACATTTAAATCAATATCAAAACACATTTTTTGAGATATTTGTTTTCCTATACATAAAAGAATCATAATTTTTATACATAATGTTGGAAATTTGTAATCCAATCATGTACAAAACGGCAGGACTGTAGCTTTAATATAAATTAAGTTATAACAAAAAGAAAAATGGAGTTCTTTTATTGAAATCAATAGAAAAACAAACTTTGTGTGATATTTTCCTCCTATACAACATAGAACTGTAAATTTTAGTGAGAATGTGGGGAATGAGGTACTTCAATAACATGCAAAACGGCATGGCTGTAGCTTCAAAAGAAATTAAGATATAGGAAAAAGAAAAATAGAGTTTTTACACTGAAATCAATAGGAAAATACACATTGTGCAATATTTTCTGTCATACAACATTGAACTGTAAATTGATGCAAGAATGTAGGGAATGAGGTAATTCAATCGTATGCAAAACGGCATGCCTGTAGCTTAAAAGAAATTGAGATATAGCAAAAAAAATGGAGTTTTTACATTAAAATAAATAGGAAAAACCACTTTGTATGATATTTTTCTCTGCTATAAAACATAATATTTTTGCAAGAAAGCAGGGAATGAGGTACACCTATCGTGTGCGAAACGGCATGGCTGCAGCTTTAATATAATCACTATCATCATCACCTCACTTTTCTCTTCCCTGATACAGGGTCGGGTCTGTGGGTTCTGATCCTCCATTCCCGCCTATGACTCACCAGGTCGCAAACCATTTTGGATGCCTCCATGTCCCTCTGCACCACCTGCATCCACGTCTGCTTTGGTCTTTCCCTACTTGTGGTGCCATATCACCCTCAGTCCCATAAATGCCTAATAAGGTCCTCCTCTCCCCTCCTCATGACATACCCATCCTACCACAGGCGATTCTCCCTCATGTTCTCTGCAATGCCCCCAACTCCCAAGCTACCTCTAATGTAAGTGTTTCAGATTCTATTGGCTCTTGACACCCCACTCATGTAGGGCAGCATTCTCATCTCTGCCACTTGCATTTGCCTTTCATGATTCTTTCTAGCTGCCCAACACCCTGAGCCATACAACATAGTGGGCCTAATGACATTTCTATTCACTTTGCCCTTCATCTTAATTGGGACCCATCAGTCGCACACGACTACACATTTCCTTTCTCCATTTCTGCCAAGCTGCCTTAATCCTGTGTCCCATTTGAATCGATCTCCCCATTGCTCTGAAAAACTGATCCTAAATACCAGAACTCCTACACCCCTAGTATCTTCTCACACCCACAGCTGATCTTGCTTCCTTGTCCCTTGCCACTGAAATCTAAAGCTAATTACTCAGTCTTCTTCATGTTCACCTGAAGGCCTTTGCTCTCCATTGCCATTTTGATGTCATGCAGGCCGCTTTGTGCATCCTCTTTGGACTCCTCCAGCCTTCCCACATCATTGGCAAATGCCAGACACTGAGCAGCCCATTCCCCTATTCCCATCAGCAGCTCGTCCATTACTAGGGTGAATAGATATGGGCTGAGTGCTGATCCTTGATGCACCTGAACCTGCCCATTGAAGCAGGCAGTGCTTCTCCATGCTGTCCTTACCCTAGCAATGGAACCCTCATACATATCCTGCACTATCCTAATATGGCCCTCATCTACTGCTTTCTTTCTTTAAATGCTCCACAGTACCTCTCTAGGGACACTAGGCCTTCTCCAGGTCAATGAATAGAGCATGCATGTCCTTCTTTGCTGCTCTGTTTTTCTCTGCCATCTGTCATAGAATAAAGATTCGTTCCATGGTGGACCTACCTGGCATAAACCTCAAATTGGTTTCACCATGCACTAGTTCGGGTTTCTGAGGTGACAATCTATGATTAGCTCCCAGAGTTTCATAGAATAGCTCATCAGCTTTATGCCTCTATAGTTTCCACAATCCTGGGTATCTCCTTTGCTCTTGAACAGTGGAAATACCCAACTCTCTCTCCATGAAGATTGCATCCTGTCACCATGGAAGCTTCCCTAAAAGCTTCCATAGAAGCTTCCCTTGATAAGCTACCCTAGCAATGTAATTCCTGTGGTTCCTAAGGTGTGCCAAACGTCCATGGGTATCTTATCAAAGCCTACTGCTTTCTGACCTTTCATCTTTTGAAGTGAAATGACTATTTCAACCTCACTTACCCTGTCCACTGCCAGTGGTGTACAAAGGCTGCTATCTGTGACTATTGAACAATTGGCAGCATTATAGAGGCTATGGTTGTATTCTTCCCATCATTTGATTACCTCTGCTGGTTGGAACAGGACCCTACCCTTGGTATCCTTGACCATTATGGCCCTCATGACATTCTTACTATTTCTGTCCCTGGTCTTGTCCAGTCTAAATACTGCTTTCTCTCCATCCTTTGCCCCCAGCTTTTCACAGAGAGGCTAATTTTTCCTTGCATGAACATAATCGGCCTTTGAAACCTGATCCACTGCTTCTCTCCACCTATGAAAAGCCACCTTCTTTATTTTTATGGCTGCTTCCACCTCCTCATTCCACCGCCATGTCTGCCTACCCTTTTGGTGCCTCCTACTCTACCCATGCCTAACAGCACCTCTCCACATCTCCTAATCTTCCTAGAAACCCTATCCTACATGGCAACCAGTCAACCTGTCTGAGAACCTCCTGCTGGAATTCATCTGCCTTGGTGGGTGACTTCCACAACCTGATAACTGATTCTCCTTTCCAGGTGTCTTTCCTAACTATCCCCTTTATTAAAATTTCTACTATGAGCAACTTATGGCCACTCTCCTTCTGGAAATCCCCACTAGGTAGTGCCCAGCAGTCTTGGATCTCTACCCTATATTGCTTCCAAACCATGAAAAAGTTTATTTGGGATCTCCCCTGTGGTGATTGGAAAGTGATTAGGTGCTTTTCCCTCTTACTGAACCATGTATTTGCCAATGCAAGCTGTGTGCTCTTGCTGTTTCAAGGACCTTCTGCCCCTCGGGGTTGATTGTTCCATACCTCCTTTCCTCATTTACTTCCTCATATCCCAGACCATCCTTACCCACATGTGCATTAAAGTCTCCCTCAATAATTAGTGGCTCATTTCCCTTGCCCTGTCCAATTGCAATATTTACTGATGGAACCACCTCATCAAAGTCATCCCACAACTCTGCTTTCTTTGTGTCCCCCAGGCCTGCTTGGGTTTTGCAATGACAGCTCGTCAATGAAATGGGTCTATAATTTATTGAAAGGCTACTATCCTTCCCGGGTTTTTGGAGTGGGATTATAGAAGCCTCTCGCCAACCTGCAGGGATTTCATGCTGCAGCTCGATGTAATTGAATACCTCAAGGAGGTATCTAACGCCTTTTTCTGGTAAGTGTCATAGCATTTGATAGTGAATGCTATCTGGTCCAGGGGCAGTGTGCCTGGCTCTCGCTAGAGCTGCCCGCAGCTCCAAGGGGTAAATGGATTGTTATACCCCTCGGTGACACCACCAGTGAAGTTCAGTGGATGGCGTTCTGCAGCCTGCTTTTATTTTAAAAATGTCGCCGTGTAGTGCTGGGAACTGGAGATGGCTGCAAACGTCCTTCCCAGTTCCTCAGCCACTTCACACAGCAGAAGGCAATGTCTCCCTTGTACAAGGAGACCAGAGCCACATGATGGTAAATATCTGCCTTGGATCCTCCTCAGCGTTTCCCAGACTTTCATGGAGGACATGTGATGGGTGAGTGAGGAGACGTACTGACTCCATGAGGAGCGTTTGGCCTCCCTCATCACCCGTCATGCATATGCCCAGGCTCAGCGATAGTCACTGCGATTGGCGTTGGTAGGACAAGATTGGAAGCAGGGAAGGACTTGTCGGCAAGCCCTAATCGCACTTCAACAATCCTCTGTCTGCCATGGCACCTGTGCTCGTGGTGGGTTACACAAGCTCTGGGGGATGGATGCCAATGCTGCCCCGACCACCACCTCTGTGAAGTGACTCACTAGGTCGTTGACCCCATCAAAATCACACAGTGGGCTAAAGTAGATACGATGGGCAAACTCCTTTCAGTCTACCCGACACAGACACCACCGTGGTTGGTGTTGGGGTAATGCACCATCTCCACTGCTAATCTTGACAGGGAAGTGATCACTTCCACAAGGGTCTGACAAGACCTCCTACTGCAAACCTGGAGCTACATAAAAGAGCACATGGACAGGTCTATACATGAGACACCACCAGTGGCAGTAATGAGATGTGTGGAGGCGCCTGTGTTTAGAATAATGAGGCCATTATGTAACACCCATTGTTCCACTAGTCGCCCTAGGGAGTTATGACTGTCCGAGCCCCATTGGGGATTATGGGCATTAAAATCACCCATAATCAAAAAGGGTCTTGAAAGCTTGGCACTGAGAGAGTCAAGGTCTGCCCATGGGATATCAATCCCAGGAGGCAAGTAGATGGAACATAGAGTGGTGGGCACATCCAGTTGCAATGATACCGCCACTTCTTGCAGAGGCATCTGCAAAGCCACTGGCACATGCATGCACCCATTCTGGATAGGGATAGCCACTCCTTCCACAGGGTGGCTTCCTTGCTGCCAGGTGTCTGCATATACAGTGTACCCCCGTAACGAAATGGGGGTATCACTGCAACACAGGATTTCCTGGAGGAAGATGCAGATGGGGTTGTGCCTCGACATCAGCAGTGCGATCTCATCCCTCTTGTGGGAAAACTCTCGACAGTTCCATTTTAGGAAATTTACCATCAAGTGCACTTAGGCGGCTTGTTTCTATTTGTCCCTTTTCCCTTTCTGGGGCAGATCGAACGGTGATGCTATGACACTACTGGTCACTCGTTCGATCCCATCTCGATTATGGCTGCAGCGTATATGGCCTGGCCGCTCCGTCTACTCTCCAGATGCTGGACAGTGTTCATCACGCTGGCATCCGGGTGTCCATTGGGGCGTTCCGCACCAGTCAAGTCCTCAGCCTTTATGCTGAGGCTGGTGAACCACCACTGACTGTGAGGTGGTAGTACCTTGCTGCATATATTTTGCGGCTGAAAGGTCAGCCACAGCACCCTACACACCCGGCCATCTTTAGTAACACTATGAGACGACCATTCGACCGCCACCCAGGGGTTCCCCCTCCATTCGGTGTGCGGTGGATGGACGGTCTTCCCGGCCTGGGTGTGACTCTGCCTAGGGTGTAGCCTGTACTGCCGGCCTCTGTGCCACCCTGGACAGTGCCAGAGCCAAGTTTAGATTTGTTGCTTGCAGCCTTACCCAAAACCAGTACCGATAGGTCAGTGTACCAACAAGAGTTTGGACGCCTCTCTTGGACCTATCGAGGCCATGTTTTTATTTACATGGATGGGTTGAAGGATGGCTCCTTGGTGGGTTGGTTATTCTTTACAACTGGTCATCTCATGGGGGGCTGCCTTCCAGGCGTTGCCAGTGTCTTAACTGCAGAACTCACAGCTCTGCACAGGGCACTGGAGCTCATCCAAGTATTGAATGACAGATACTTTGTTGTTGCGACTGACTTCTTATGCTCCCTTCACCTGTTGCACACCCTATATGGCAGCCATGCCATCGTCCAGGGTGTGCACAGATTGCTGCTGATGATTCGTAAGCAGGGCAAGGCAGTGTTGTTCATGTGGGTCCCGGGGCATGTTGGCATCATGGGCAATGAGAGGGCGGATGCCCATACCCGTCAGGTGGCCCACTTGCCAGATATACCAAACACTGCTGTCCCATCCTCTGATGCTCTCCCGATGGTGCGGTGGGCCATCCATGAACAATGGTGGGCCCAGTGGTTTGTGGAGACCACCAAGAAACTATGCACATGGAAGGACACCCCAGAGCACTGGGGGTCCTTGTGCCGCCAGTCACAGAGGGAGGAGGTTGTGCTTGCTTGGCTTCGGATCGGTCACACCTTCCTCACCCACTCCTACATTTTACGGGGTGAGGACCAACCATGGGTTTGACTTCTGTTGGTAGCCTCTCACTGTGGCGCATATCTTTAGTCACTGCGAGAGATACCGAGAGCTTCGATGGCGACTGAGATTCAGTCCAGAGCTCCCCACTTCACTTCTGGATAACCCCCAGGCAGTGGAGAGCACGCTGGTATTTGTGAAAGAGGCTGGCATCTTTCACCGCATTTGAATTGATTTATACATGTATTTTTAGGCAGCTTTGCATTTATTGTTGTATTGGTTTGGCTTTTGCCGTGTTTATTGTTTTGACTGTTTTGGCTTTTGCCACTTTTATTGTTATGTCTGTTTTGGCTTTTGCCACTTATTTTGTTATGCCTGTTCTCGTTTTTGCTGCCTTTACTTTTATTTCTATTTTGGCTTTTGCCTATAATTATTCCTTGATATTTATTTGGCTATTGCCTTTTGTACATGTTAGTTTTATTGGGCTTTTGCCATTATTTATTGCCATCATGGTGGGAAGGCCATTTACACCCCCACCATGATGATTGTCTTTCTGGGCCCTAATGACCATTGTAGTCGATGGGCCCTAAAACAACAACAATCAATCAATCAACATCATTCCCTACGTTCTCAAAAAAATTTACAGGAATATTGCTAAAAGGGTGTTTTCCTGTTGATTTCCAATGTAAAACCTACATTTTTCTATTTTGGTATATCTTAATGTCTATTACAGCTACAGCCATGCCATTTTGCAAATGATTGGAGTACCTCATTATTTACATTCTTACAAAAGTTTACAGTTCTATGTTGTATAGCAGAGAAAATATCGCACAAACTGCGTTTTCCTATTCATTTCAATGTAAAAACTTTATTTCTCTTTGCTATATCTATGTTTATATTAAAGCTACAGTCATGCAGTTTTCCATATGGTTGGAGTACATCATTCCCTACATTCTCACAAAAATTTACAATTCTATGTTGTATTGGAGAGAAAATATTGCTAAAAGGGTGTTTTTCCATTGATTTCAAATAAAAAACATCATTTATCCTTTTGCTATATCTCAATTTCTATCAAAGCTACAGCCCTTCTGTTTTGAGAATGATTGGAGGACATCATTCCCTACATTCTCTCAAAATTTACAGTTCTATGTTGCATAGGAAAGAAAACATTGCACAAAGTGTGTTTTTCCATTGATTTCAAAGTAAAAACCATTATTCCTTTTTAAGCTACAGCCATGCCTTTTCACATGATTGGTGTATCTCATTCCCTACATTCTTGCAAAAATTTATAGTTCTGTGCTGTATAGGAGAAAAAATATTGAACAAAGTGTATTCCCTCATTGATTTAAATTTAAAAACTCCATTTTTTTTGCTATATATCTCAATTTCTCTTAAAGCTAAAGCCATGCCGTTTTGACATGATTGAAGCACAACATTCCCAACTCGTTGGATAAAAGTTATTATTCTATTATTTATCAGAAAGAAAATATTGCACCAAGTGTGTTTTCACTTTGATTTCCATGTAAAAACTCCATTGTGCTTTTTGCTAAATCTGAATTTCTATTAAAGCTAAAGCCATACAGTTTTGTAAACGATTGTAGTACCTTATTCACTACATTCTTGAAAAAATTTAGAGTTCCATGTTGCATAGAAAAGAAAATATTGCACAAAGCGTGTTTTCCCATTGATTTCAACATAGAAACTCCTTTTTTCTTTTTGCTATATCTCAGGTTCTATAAAAGCTACAGACATGCAGTTTTGCACATGATTGTTGTACCTCATTCCCTACATGCCTGCAAAAATTCACATGTCTATGTTGTATAGGAGAGAAAAAATCGCACAATGCAGCTTCAGTAGAATTTGAGATAATGCAAAAAGTAAAATGGAGTTTTTACATTGAAATCGATGGAAAACACACTGTGCAATATTTTCTCTCCTATATGTAATAGAATCATAACTTTTATCCAAAATATTGGGAATGTGGTACTCCAATAATGTGCGAAATGGCATGGCCGTAACTTTAATAGAAAATGGTGTTTTCACATGGAAATCAATTAGAAAACATACTTTGTGGCACATTTTCTTTCTTATACATAACACAATCATCACTTTTATCCAGAATGTTGGGAATGTGGTACTCTAGTCATGGGCAAACCGGCATGGCTGTAGCTTTAATAGAAATTTAGATATAGCAAAAAAAATTGGGGTTTTTACATTGAAATCAATGGGAAACACACTTTCTGCAATATGTTCTTTCCCTTACATAATAAAATTATAACTTTTATTCAGAATGTTGGGAATGTGGCACTGTAATCATTTGCAAAACGGCAGTGCTGTAGCATTAATTTAAATTTAGATATAGCAAAAATAAAAAAATTTTTTACATTGAGAGTTTTTACATTGAAATCAATGTGAAAACACAATTTGTGAGATATTATCTCTCCTACACAACATACAAGTGTTACTTTCAGCTAGAATGCAGGGAATGAGGTACTCTAATCATTTGCAATACAGCATGGCTGTAGGTTTCATAGAAGTAATGATATAGCAACAAGATAAATGAAGTTTTTGCATTGAAATCAAAGGGAAAACACACTTCATGTGATATTTTCTCCCCTATACAACATTGAACTGTATTTCCTAGAATGTAGGGAATGGGGCACTTAAATTATGTTCAATACAGCATGGCTGTAACTTTAATTGGAAATTATATATAGCAAAAAGTGAAATGAAGGTTTTTCATTGAAATCAAGGGGAAATCACACTCTGCGATATTTTCTTGGGTATACTTAATAGAATCATATCTTTTATCCAGAACGGTGGAAATGTGGTACTTCAATCATGTGCATAACGGCATGGCTGTATGTTTAATAGAAATTGAGATATAGCAAAAGATGGAGTTTTTTCATCGAAATCAATGGCAAACACACTTTGTGCGATATTTTATCTCTTATAAAAAATAAAACTGTAAATTATTGCAAGAGTTGGGAATGAGGTACTACAGTCATGTGCTAATTTTTGTTGTTGTTGTTTGTTGGAGTTTAAGGTCCCATCAACTACGAGGTCATTAGAGACCCGTCCACTGTATACTTCTAATGCATATACTGCACAGACACTACACTGATGTGACGATTATTGGGTATTAGCAGTACCCAGCTTTCCTGAGCGACCACCCATGTCAGTACTAACTGGGATTGCGTTGCTTAACTTCAGTGATCAGACGAGAATTGGTGTGTCCAACGCAACTTGTTGCTCCCATCATGTGCTAAACTGCATGGCTAGAGCTTTAATAGAATTAGAGATATAGCAAAACGAAAAATGGATTTTTTTGCATATAAATCACTGGAAAAAAACTTTGTGCTGTATTTTCTCTCCTATAGAACATAGAAGTGTAAATTTTATTAAAATGCAGGGAATGAGGTACTCCAATCATGAGCAAAACCGCATGGCTGAAGCTTTAATAGTCATTGAGATATAGCAAAACGAAAAATGGAGATTTTACATTGAAATCAATGGGAAAAAAAACATTGTGTGATATTTTCTCTCCTATGCAACTTAGAACAATACATTGTTGCAAGCCTGTAGGGAATGAGGTATTCCAATCATGTGCAAAATGGCATGGCGGTAGCTTTAATAGAAATTGAGGTATAGCAAAATGAAATATTAAGGTTTTACATTAAAATCAATCAGAAATCACACTTTGTGCGATATTTTCTCTCCTATACAACATAGAACTGTAAATGTTTGTGAGAATGTAGAGAATAAGGTACTTTTATTATTTACAAAAATGGTATGGCAGCAGCTTTAATAGAAATGGAAATATTGCAAAAAGAATAATGTAGTGTTTACATTGAAATCAGTGTGGTATTCCTTCAGTTCTAATCAAGGCTTACTGGGATTTTTATATAACCTATCCTAGCAGAGTTATTAACAGTTCCATTATAGGAAATTTACCATCAAGTGGACTTAGGCAGCTTATTTCTATTCCTCCCTTTTCTCCGTCCCACTGCAGAAAAGGGAGGGACGCCTTCAATTGGTTCGTCCTTCTCCATCTCGAAGGAGGAATCCTCATTGTGCCCCACTTTGGGCATGAAAACACCCCGTGCTCTCTGCCGTTGGCCAGAGAGCTGGGGTGGACGAACCAAGGACACATGGCCCACGGCAGTAGTGGGGGGTGTCCCGACTCCGTGGAGGAAGTTAGCTTGGCTGGACAGGGAGGGAGGGCCTACCAAAGGTCAGCACCAATGTGCCAGATGGGGTTCGACCACAACGAGGATATCACCGAGCTTCCACAGTCTCAGTAGTGCCTCTATCTGGTGAGGGGCGGATGCCTCCACCAACAAGGTGCCATTGCGCAGTTTCTTGACCAAAGTCACGTCGCCAGCAATGCCCTTGATTGCTTTGGCGATAAGGAAGGGCGACGCCTTCCCCTAGGCTGCACCATCCTCCATAGAGATGGAAATAAACCAGGGAGGATAGGAAGAAGTTATGGATGGGTGTTTGACTGCACCTAAGGTCTTAGATGCAGGAACATGCGGTGCATCGGTAGTGAAACCCTGCACCTTAAGGCTAAGAGGTCGTTGCCTGTTGTTAAGGGCAGGTGCCGATGCCATTGACGCCACAGGTTCGTTCCCTGATCCAGTTGGCTTACTGGGGGAACGTGGCCTCTTTGTTTGAGCAGTACATGTCTCCATCAGCTCAGTGGCAGCTGGCCCACTCCGTTGGGTGGGACCAAGCCCACCATCTTCCGGCTCAACACAAGTCAATGAAACTAAAGAAGGGGGAGGGTTTGGGTTATTGGTAGAGGCCCCCAGCCTCTGGGTTATATTTGCCATAATTTTTATTAATTATGAATTCGCTGTCTGCAGGTCTTACCCACCACACAGAGCCCTACACGGGGACGCCCATTCGGGTCATCGAGACTACTCGGACAGGATACTGTTAGGGTGGCATAATCCCCGAGTACCAGACCATTGGCATCGGGGAACTAACAGTCCCCACTAACAGTCACCCTAGGAGGCATAACCACTTATGCGCCCCCAGCCGATTGACAAAGACCAAGCTACTGCCTTGGATTCCCGTTTTCCCCCTGAAGCTGTGGCCAAAGTGATGTTTTGGAGGCTGTGGGTCACAACCCTAGTCCCCGATGTCTATCAGCCACCTCACCAGTGTGGAGTGGCCAAGAAACATTGCAGGGCATGCTCCTTCTTAACCACCAGGATCCGCTTTTCCCAGGGTATGGGTATCCATGCACGGCAAGCACGCAGGTAGGCGTTTGTTTATGGTCACCTCAGTGAGGAGCCTACATCGGCTGCGTACAAGTCAGTTTGAAAAAGCAAACAACCATGATGTTTGTATCGTCCTGTCCAGAACACGTCATAGACAAGGACGACAGTGGTGTTGTCCAGACTGGGGCAAGGAAAGGTCACCCCTTTTAGTCGCCTCTTACGACATGCAGGTATGCAGTGTGCCTATTCTACCCCGGGCACACACGGGTATGTAGGGAATGAGGTACTCCAACCATGTGGAAAACGGCATGACTGTAGCTTTAATATAAACTTGCATTACTATAGCTTTAATAGAAAAATGGAGTTTCAACATTGAAATCAATAGGAAAATGCACTTTCTGCAATATTTTCTCTCCTATACAACATAGAACTGTAAACTTTTTTAAGAATGTAATGAATGAGGTACTCCAATCATTTGCCAAATTGCATGGCTGTAGCTTTAATAGAAATTGAGATATAGTAAAAACGAAAAATGGAGGTTTTACATTGGAAATCAACGGGGAAACACTTTGTGTTATATTTTCTCTTCTTTACAATCTAGATCTGTAAGTTTTTTTAAGAATGTTAGGAATGAAGTATCACAATCATGTGCTAAACAGCATGGCTGCAGCTTTATTATAAATTGAGATATAGAAAAAAGTGGAGTTTTTACATTAAAATCAATAGGAAAACACAGATTCCATTGTAATCAATAGGAAATCCTCTATACTCAATTACCTGTACATAATAGACATAATAGACATACTACTATACATAATTGATACATAACTTTTATCCAGAATATTGGGAATGTGGTACTCCAATCATATGAAAAGCAGCATGGCTGTTGCTTTAATATAAATTGAGATATAGTAAAAAGAAAAATGGAGTTTTTACATTGAAATCAATGGGTAAACACACTTTGTGTGATATTTTTTCTCCTGAACAACGTAGAACTGTAAATTTTCGTGAGAATGTAGGGAATTAATGGGAAAACACACTTTGTGCAATGTTTTCATTCCTATACAACATTGAACTGTAATTTGTTTTTAGAATATAGCTGCAGTCTTAATACAAATGAAGATATAGCATCATCATCATCTGTCAATAGTGGGGTCTGGTCAGCAGGTTCTGATCCTCCACACACACCTATCCCCAACCATGCTCCCATCCACCCAACATGCCACCATGTACTTCTGTACCACCTGCCTTCACGTCTGCTTGGGTCTCCCCTACTCCTCATGCCACCCACCACCTGTTGCCCCTATATACACTGCATGAGCTCCTCCTCCCCCTTCACATCACATACCGATACCATCTCAACTTATATTTTCTTATCATTTCTGCAATGTCTTCCACCCTCAAGCTGCCTCTAACATACACGTTATGGACTCTGTCAGCATGTGACTCCCCGCTTATGAAATGCAGCATTCGCATCTCAGCCACTTGCATTCTCTTCTCATGGTACTTCCTCACTGCACTGCATTCAGATCCATTTAACATTGCGGGCCTAACTACAATTTTGTAAACCTTACCTTTCACCTTTATTGGGACTCTACAGTCACACATCACCCCACTTGCCTGTCTCCACTCTTGCCATCCAGCATTGATTCTGTTGGTAGTGTCAGAGTCGATTTCCCCATTACTCTGAATCACTGATCCTAGATACTTAAACTGTATTACTGCTTATAGCTCTATTTTCCACAACGAACTACACTTCCTTGGTCATGGCAACTCCAACAGAAAGCTAAGTACTCTGTTTTCTTCATGTTCACCCTCAGGACCCCTTTTTCCATTGCTGTTGTAATGCCCTGCAAGACTTGTTGAACCTCTTCTTGAAGATACTCTAACCTTCATAAATCATAAGCAAATACCAAGAACAGTGGGGCCCATTCCCCTATTCCTGTCAGCAGGTCATCCATTGCAATAGCAAAGAGATAAGAGCTAAGGGCTGATTCTTGATGAAGACCACCCTTCACCTTGTAGCCACCAGTATTTTCCAATGCCATCCTCACCCTAGTGGTGGAACCTTCATACACATCCTACATTATTCTGATATTCCCTTCATCCACTCCCTTTTGTCTTAGAAGATCCCATACTACCTGCCTAGGACACTATCATAGGCCTTCTTGAGGTCTACAAAGATTGCATTCAGGTCCTTCTTGACTGCTCTAGGCTTCTCCACTATCTGTTGTAGAATAAAGATGGGGTTTTTTTGGATACTTTTTGGACTGGTTTCCTTGGATACTAGTTTTATTTCTTAGGTGACATTCTATGACCCTGTCCCACAGCTTCATAAAATGGCTCATAAGCCTAATGCCTCTATAGTTCCCACAGTCCTGGGCGTCACCTTTGCCCTTGAACCATGGAACAATCCAACACTCCCACCATGCAGATGGCATTTGGTCACCACTGGCTATTTTGTTTAAAAGCTTCCCCAGCCATGTAAATCCTGTGGTCCCCAAGCTATGCCAAACGTCAATGGGAATGTTATCAGGACCTACAGCTTTGTGTCCTTTCATATTGTGGAGGGCCCTGAGTATTTCGGCTTCACTCACGAAGTCAACAGCTAGTGTGGTGGCAGGAATGTTGTTCATGACAATTTCAATGGTATCTGTGTTTAAGAGATTGCTGTAATATTTTTCCCACCTCTTCATTACCTTTTCTGGCTGGAATAGGACCCCACCCTCTCTGTGATTGATTGTTATGGCCCTGAAGACATCCTTACTGCTTCTATCTCGGGTTATGTCTAGTCGAAATCTTCCTGCTCACCTTCATTGGTCCTTAAGCTTTCATATGAAGCCTCATACTTTTGGTGTTTAGCCTGGGCAATGGTCCTCCTAGCATTCTTCTTTGCCTGTATATACTCTGTTTTTGAACACTGATCCCCAATCTCCCACCACCTATGGAATGCTGCCTTCTTATGATGAATGGCTGCTTCCACCACCTCATTCCACCACCAAATCTGTCTACCCTGGTGTGAGCCTCCTACTCTAGCTGTGCAATGCTGTCCCACATCGCATCAGCAAACCCTTCCCAAACCCAGGGCATGTGGCTAACTACCACCACCTAATGACTGGTTCACCTTTCTGTTGATGATTCCTAGCTGCACCACTCACAAGTACCTCCATCATCAGTAACTTATGCCCACTTTTCTTCTGGAAATCCTCACTGGGAGGTGCACAGCAATCACAAATCTCTGGCCTATGCTGTATCTTGACAATAAAGAAATCAATCTGAGACCTTCCCTGGAATGACTAAAAGGTGATGAGGAGCTTTTCCCTCTTCTGAAACCACGTATTGGCCAATGCAAGGCCATGTGCTTGTGCTGTATCAAGGACTTTTTGTCTCTCAGCTGTGAGCTTGCAATACCCCCAACCCTAATGGACAGCCACATATCCTTGTCTTTCCTGGCCAACATGGCCATTAAAGTCCCCTCCCATAATCAGACAATTAGAATTCTTACCCTGTCTAATTCTGTTATCTACTGACTGTACCACCTCATCAAAGTACCACCAGAAATCCCTTTCGGTGGCCTCATCACATCCTGCTTGAGGAGCATAAGCACTGATGAGGTGGATATCAATACCCTGCCATACAGCTGTAACTAGAATAATCCTGCTATTCATTCTGTGGACTGCTGTGATCCCCTGCTGCTATTCCCTACTACAATACCCACCCCTTTAAGCCCTTCTTCACTACCTGTGTATAATAATTTTTATCCCTCCCTGAGTGCCTATGATCAGTTCCCCTTCCAATGAATTTCTTGGAGGAATGGCAATGCTAACCCTTCTGTGTTTCAGGGTGTTTTCTAATTGCCTTGTTTTTCCTGTAAGGGTCCTCACTTTCCATGTCCCTAACCTTAGCCTAGCCCTTTTTATTTGGGACAGCTCTGGCTGGTTTTCAACAGCCAGAAGCCTAGAACCTGCAGCAAAAGTGACAAGGCTACCTGTGGGGGGTGCCATGTTACCCCACATAAGACACTCAAGGATTCTTCCATTGTTTTCATGCGAGCAGAGGTCTCAAACTCACATAACAATACACCCCTCACACCGTACACTGTACAAATGCAATCCTAGGACTGCAAATGATACTTATAATACCAATAAAACTAACAAGTAATTATAACAATAATAATAATAATACACGTAATAATACTAAGGATTAAAGGTAATAGTAAAAGATTAAATTAAAGATATTAATAAAAATAAATAAATAAATAAACAGTTGATGCTGTGGGGGGTCATTGTGGCCCTTAAAACGCAGCATAGTTGCTGCCAATGCAGATGATGGGAGTGGAAGAATCACTCACACAAGGCTAGGCTTAAATGGCCAAACTTGCATTAAGTTGCTTTCCCACAAATAAGCAACCTCACACACAGCCCTACCTTCTGCTAGAACGATGGGGATAAAACTGCTTTGCAAAAGGCAGTTTTAACCCAGTAAAAGTTTTTAAGTATTCAAAAACAGAGAAAAAAATCACCAGCCATGAGGTAAACAATGCATGACCAATGAGCGCCACCTAGGGATACTCAGAAATTCAGATATAGAAACAGAAAAATGGAGTTTTTGCATTGAAATCAATTAGAAAACACAATTTGTGCAATATTTTCTTTCCTATACAAAATAGAATCATAACTTTTATTTAATATATTGGGATTTTAATACTCCAATCATGTGCAAAAGGGCATTGCTGTAGCTTTCATAGAAATTGAGATATAGCAAAAGAAAAAATGAAGTTTTTCCATTAAAATAAAAGGGAAAACGCACTTTGTGCATTTAGTTTCTTATACATGATAAAACAGCAAATTTCGGCAAGAATGTAGGGAATGTGGTACCCCAATAATATGCAAAACGGCATTGCTGCCGTTTTTAAATGGAAATCATTGGGAAAACGCACGTTGAGCATTTTGTCTCCTATACATAATAGAATTACAAATTTTGGCCAGAAATGAAGGGAATGAGGTGATCCAATCATTTGCAAAACAACATGGGTGTAGCTTTAATAGAAATTTAGATATAGCAAAAAGAAAAATGGAATTTTTAAATGGAAATGAATAGAAAAACACACATTGCATAATACTTCTTCTCCTATAAAACATA
>JAAFCE010009125.1:960530-981593 GCA_013389805.1 Trigoniulus corallinus | reverse complement strand
TGGGAACTGCCATTGAATCTGAAAAAGTGTAGGATTCTTACAATATCTAGATCTAGGGAGCTACTTAGCTTTGATTACTATATTGGTGGAGTTAGGGTTGAGAGAGTTGGCACCCATAAGCATCTTGGAATAATTTTAAATAACCAAGGTACCTGGAAGGATCATATAAATAAATTAGTTGGGAGGGCTGGTCAATTCCTCCGTCTGATTAGTAGGGTCCTTCGGGACAGCACAAGGGAGGTGAGGGAAACAGCATATATTTCAATGGTGCGACCAATTATGGAGTATGGTAGTCCAATTTGGTTTCCCTTCAGGCAGGAATTATCTTGGGAGATTGAAAGGATACAGAGGAGGGCAGCAAGAATTGTATTCCACAGGTTTTCTCACAGGGATAGTGTGTCTGACATGATCAGGGAACTAGGTTGGGAAACACTAAGCCAGCGGCGAACATCTCACAGCATAAGTCTGTTTATCAGACTGCTGCTGCTGGGGTGTGATGGACCTCTGGTGGGATGTGTGTCCCCTGCTAATTACAAAGGGAGAAAGGATCATTTGTATAAATTGAAGGAGATTAGGGCACAGACAGACACATATTACTGGTCTTTCTTACCAAGGACCATTCGACAATGGAATGGCCTTGGAAAGGATAAGGTGGAGGGCCTAATAAAAAGCCACCCTACCATTACTAGTGTTGTAGCAGGATCACAGAAATTTAAGCCTGGGGTTTTGGGAGCTTTTTGGTAATATATATAAGAATGAGAGTTGGTCTCTCCACTGCCATATTGGCCAAATAAGGCTGCTTGCAGTGTTGTGAATTAGAATTAGAATAATGCTAGATGGGTTCGAAAGTAGAAGAACGTATATTCCAGAATCTGTTGGAGGCACCCCTCTATCTCTAGTAGCCTAGGTGCTATAGGCTCCTGCATCCGACGGAGGATGGTATCCTAAAATAACATTTGCACCATCCCACGCCAAAGAGTACCCTACGAATGCCTTTGGGTTTCCATAGCAGCCCATAGGTTCGTTGGAAAGCAGAAGGAAGGCCCTACACGGGGAATCAAACCTGGGGTCTCTATGCCATGTGGTTCGTGAACGACGTCTCCCCAAAGTCACCCGACGTGGATCATCATCCCCAAAGAAGTCGAATGGGTCACTGCAGTCACACTCAACGTGGAATCGCACCCCTACCAGACGTCCTATCGGGAAGTGGAAGACACCCTCTTTTAGAGGGAATCCAGACCTTTAACAATCTGTGATCGGCATTTCTTAACTCCCATCCCACAAGTTCCTACACCTTCCCCAATTTTGAACTTTTTTCTCTCTCTCTCTCTGCCATCAGAAATACCCCCATCGGTCGAACGGTTCCCAATGGATTAGAGAGACGCCGATGACAACCTTAGACGCCTGACGGCCAGAGGATTCTGAAAATCGCATCACCAAAGCCATATGGCCCTCTTTTGCTGAGTTACTAGCAGGTTTCCGCCTACCAAGGGTAACCCCAACCCCTTCCAGGCAATAATAGCACCATCAGGCCATGGATTATTCTTCACAGTCGCGGGACCCCCTAATTTCCAACTCCCATCTTTCTAGCACCTTCCATTCGATTTCTGAACCTGGAACCTGCCACCCAGGTTCGATCTCAAAACTCCTTTTGGTGTACTCATTCCCGGTGCCCCCAAACCTGAAATTTCAAATGGCATCTCGCTTAGACCCTCCGTTCGTCCACTGCAGCCACAGGGTCCCGCCACAGGCAGAACACAAAAATTAGGTGTGGGATCCTCAGGGTTAGTGATTCCTCACTGCCCCACCGAATTTGGAGTCGATCAGCCGATGTCAGGTTTTAATCGACCCTGGGGTTGAACCCAGAGGCACATCCACCAAAACCTGATGTGGAACGGTCGTGAAGGGTCTCCACGTCCTGGCAAATGCAAAACCGCCTGGCTTGCATCACTCCTTGGCACCCAAATCTGGAGGCGATCATTTGAAGAGTTGGAAATTTCTGTCTGTTGCTGTGAAATTTGGAAGGGCCAACCACTTCCTGAGGTCCCAGGATCAAGACGACCCCTCTTCCAGGTAGAGGTTGCCCCCACAAATCCCACACAGGTGGTCTGGTGTGATTTGCATAATCCTAATGACTTTTATGTCAAATTTTGGCATCCAAATTTTACAGGTGACAACTGCTGTTTTCAGCATGTTTGCACTGCCAAAGAAACGGGTGGGGAACCCTTCCAGGGGAGTCAGAGGTGAAACCAAGATATTTTCAGGTACAGGTCCACTCCATGGACTTAACAGAGTTTATTTGGTGGAATTTGCATAATCCTATCAAATTTGAGGTTAATATTTGGTATCCACATCTTGGATGTCATGTGCTGAATTGGCACTTCTGTGCAATTTGTGCATCCAAACGTGTGGATGGGGAACCCTTTCAGGGGAGAGAGGTGAATCCCAGATATTTCCAGGTACAGGTCCCATCCACAGATATAAAACAGTTTGTATTGTCAAATTTGCATAATCCTATCAAATTTGAGGTTCCTTTTCGGTTTCCACGTCTTGCATGTCAGGTGCTGAATTTGCACTTCTGTGCAGTTTGCACTTCAGAACGAGTGGATGGGAACCCTTTCAGGGGAGATAGAGGTGCAACAAAGGTATTTCCAGGTACAGGTCCTATCCACGAATCTAAAACAGTTTATTTGCTCAAATTTGCATGATCCTATCAAATTTAAGGTTCCTTTTCGTAATCCACATCTTGGGTGTCAGGTGCTGAATTGGGTCCTGTGTGAAGTTTTGCACTTGGAAAGGTGATGATCTCGACCCCTTCCAGGGTGCCTAGAGTCAAATGAAGGGTTGTTCCAAATTCAGGGCACTTCCACGAATTTAATAAACATGGTTTGGTGAGATTTGGACATTCCTAGAATAATTGATGAATTTTTTATCCAATCACCATTTCTACATCAAGTGCTCCCTTTACTTACCATGCAATCCTGTTTTTTTAGCACTATGCACTGCCACAACTCCTATACTCGGCCTTTTCCCTGTTTCCTGGGTGCCGGGAGACACCTGTACTGGATAGAGGGTCCCCCCATGAGTTTGAAACCCGAATCCCGTTTGATTTGGTCAATCCCACGATTTTTTATTAATTTTTTCCAAAGTCGTTTTTTAGGGTGCAAGGAGTGAATGACCGACCAACTTGTTAAGTATTTGGGAGATACGAGCCGGATTCTAGCACTCGTTAAAATCTCCCAGGCCGATTTATGAAAAGTGGTGAGATAAAAAGAATAGAGGGGTCCTTCCTCTTTAGAAATATTTAGGTCCCATCTGACAAGGGGTTCAGGAAAAAATAGAGGAGAGTCGAACCCATGTTTTCTGAATTTTTGAGCAAGAGCATCATTGCAGACGACAAAAAACGATGCTTTTTTAGCGGGTTTTGGTCCCATCTTACAAGGGGTTAAGGAGATAACAGAGGAAAATCGAACCCATGTTTTCTGAATTATTGAGCAAGAGTGTCGTTGCAGACGACAAAAAACGAAGCTTTTTCAGAGGGTTTTTTCGTAATTTTAATATAGTTACAGTTGGGGAAGAAAATAATTCTTGGTATCGTTTTGTAGATCACGTTTCCATCTACAAAACGAGACATACTGCAGGCACCTAGGCGCGGATTTCGTGGAGAAATCCATAAAATATCCACAAATTCTCATCAGCAAATAGGCTTTTACATTTGACCAACGGCGATCGCAAACTTCGTATGGAGTGGGGGTCATTCTCCGTGCCCATATGGGTCTCTCGGGTGGTCATGGATGACGATCTTGGTACCAAATATTAAGGCTTGGTCCCCTATATCTGAATCTTCAAACTTATTTAGATTCTGACAAGGGGTTAGAATTCTACAATGTGAAAACCCCAAAGATGACCCCACGATCCTGCACGTCATCGAATTCCCCAGAATACCATATCGCCTGTGGCACGTAAGTGGGCGACACCTATATGGATTGACAGAACTGTGTTCTGGGTATCCATTCAAAAAAATTTCATTAAAAACGACCCAGTGTTTAACAAATGGCAGGCCTGCAAACATTCGTCCTATGAATTTATTGAAGGGGGACCTGGGGTTCCTCTAAAACGGGCTAGGATGATCCGATTGGGATGGTGTGTTTAGTCAGACAGCAGCAGGTACCCTGAACCCGATGAAGCCTTCCACATCCTCGTAGGTCGTCGGGAAGCCAAGATATAACCCTTGAATTAAGGATTTCCGTTTTCAGCAGGCTGCCTATACCCCTTCCTGGCTGAAATCGCACTGTCAGGTTCTGGAGTATTCATCACAGTCGTGCGGACTGATTGCACGGATTGAGAAATAGCAAAAAAAAATTGAGTTTTTAAGCTGAAATCAGTAAGAAAGCACACTTTCTGCTATATTTCCTCTCCAATACAACATAGAACTGTAAATTTTTTTGAGAATGAAGGGAATGAGGTACTCCAATCTTGTGCAAAACGGAATAGCTGTAGCTTTAATAGAAATTGAGATATACCATAAAGACAAATGGTGTTTTTACATAGAAATCAATCGGAAAACACACTTTGTGCAATACTTTCTCTTATATAAAACATAGAACTGTAAATTTTTGCGAGAATGCAGATAATGAGGTTCTCCAATCATATGCAAAACGGCATGGCTGTAGCTTTAATAGAATTTCAGATATAGAAAAAAGAAAAATGAAGTTTTTCCATTAAAATAAATGGGAAAAACACTTTATGCTATATTTTCTTTCCTATACGTAATAGAATAGTAACTTTTTTCCAGAATGCTGGGGATGTAGTACTCCATTCAAGTGCAAAAAACAGCATTGCTGTAGCTTTAAAAGAAATTGAGATATAGCAAAAAGAAAAATGAAGATTTTCCTTTGAAATCAAAAAGAAAACACACTTTGTGCGATATTTTCTATCCTGTACAACATAAAACTGTAAATTTTTGCAAAAATGTAGTGAATAAGGTATGCTAATAATGTACAAACTGCCATGGCTTTTGCTTTAATAGAAATTGAGATATAGCAAAATAAAAAATCGATTTTTTACTTTGAAATCAAAGGGAAAACACACTTTGTGCAATGTCTTCTCCCCTGTATAACATAGAAATGTAAATTTTTGCGAGAATGTAGGGTATGAGGTACTCAAATCATTTGCAAAGCAGCATGGCTGTAGCTTTAATGGAAATTCAGATGTAGTGAAAAGAAATATGTAGTAAAAAAACACACTTTGTTCGATATTGTCTTTCCTATACATAATAGAACCACAAATTTTGGATAGAATGAAGGGAATGTGGTACTCCAATCATTTATAAAACGCCATGGCTGTAGCTGTAAGAGAAATTCAGATATAGGAAAAAGAAAAATAGAGTTTTCCATTTAAATCAATGGGGAAACACACTTTGTGGGACGTTTTCTTTCCCATAAAACAATGAAATGAAAAATTTTGCAAAAATGGAGGGAGTGAGGTATATATATCATGTGCAAAACGGCATGGCTGTAGCTTTAATAGTAATTCAGATATAGTAAAAAGAAAGGTGGAGTTTTTAACTTGAAATCAATGAAAAAATGCACCTCGGGAGAAATTTTATTCCTACACATATTAGAATCATATCTTTTCTCCAGATTGCAAGGAGTGAGGTACACCTATCATGTGCAAAACGTCATGGCTGTAGCTTTAATAAAAATTGGAATATAGAAAATTGAAGTTTTTGCATTGAATTCAATGGGAAAAAACACTTTGTGTGATATTTTCTCTCATATGCAACATAGAACTGCAAATTTTAGCGAAGATGTGGGGAATGAGGTGCCCCAAACATCTGCAAAACATCATGGCTGTAGCTTTAATAGAAATTGAGATATAGCAAAATCGTAAATGGTTTTTAAATTGAAATCAATGAGGAAACACACTTTGGGTGGTATGTTCTCTTTTATATAACATAGAGCTGTAAATTTGAGCCTGAATGTTGGGAATAAGGTACTCCAATCATTTGCAAAACGGCATGGCTGTAGCTTAAATAGAAATTGAGATAAAGTAAATACAAAAATATAGTTTGTACTTTGAAATCAATGAACAAACACACTTTGGGCGATATTTTCTTTTCTTAATAACTAAGAACTGTAAATTTTTGAGAGAATGTAGGGAATGAGATACTCCAACAATGTGCAAATTGGCATAGCTGTAGTTTTAAGAGAAATTTTAGATATAGCAAAATGAAAAATGAAGTTTTTACATTAAAATCAATGGGAAAGTGCACTTTGTATGATATTTTCTTTCCTATAAAAAATAGAACTATAAATTTTTGCGAAAATGTAGGGAATGAGGTTCTCCAATCATGTGCAAATCGGCATGGCTGTGGCTTTAATAGAAATTCAGATACTGCAAAAAAAATTGGTTTTACATTGAAATCAATTTTAAAAGACACTTTGTTCTATATTTTCATTTCTATGTATAATAGATTCATAAGTTTTTTCCAGTATGTTGGGAATGTGGTACTCCAATCATGTACAAAAAAGCATGGCTTTAGCTTTAATACAAATTGAGATATAGCAAACAGAAAAATGAAGTTTGTACATTCAAATCAACGGGAAATCACACTTTTTGCAATATTATCTCTCCTAAAGAAAATAGAACGAATGAGGTACTCTAATGATATGCAAAATGGCATCGCTGTAGGTTTATAAGAAATTTATATATAGTAAAAAGAAAAATGGAGTTTTTACTTTGAAATCATTGGGAAAACACACTTTGTGTGACATTTTCTCTTCTATGCAACATTGAACTGTAAATTTTTGCAGGAATGTAGGGAATGATGTACTCCAATCCAGATTAAAACGGCATGGCTGTAGTTTAAATAGAAATTGAGATATAACAAATACAAAAATGGAGTTTTTACATTGAAATCAATAGAAAAACACACTTTGTGCTATATTTTCTCTCCAATTCAACGTTGAACTGTAAATATTTGCAAGAATATAAGGAATGAAGTACTACAATCATGTGGAAAACGGCATGGCTGTAGCTTTAATAGAATGTGAGATATATCAAAAAGAAAAATGGTTTTTTTACATTAATATCAATAAGAAAACACACTTTGTGCAATATTTTCTCTCTTATAAAGCAAAAAACTGTTAATTAGTGTGAGAATGTAGGGAATGAGGTGCTCCAATCATGTGCAAAATGGCATACCTGTATCTTTGATAGAAATTAAGACATAGAAAAAAGAAAATGGACTTTTTCTTATGATATCAATAGGAAAACACACTTTGTGCGATATTTCCTTTCATATAGAAAATAGAACTCTAAATTTTTGTGAGAATGTAGGGCATGAGGTGCTTGAAACACTTTCAAAATGGCATTGTTGTAGCTTTAATAGAAATTAAGATATCACAAAATGCAAAATGAGGTCTTTACATTGCAGTTAATAGGAAAACACACATTGTGCCATATTTTCTTTTCAATACATAATAGAATTACAAATGTTATCCTGAATGTTAAGAATGTGGTACTCAAATCACGTGCAAAACGGCATGGCTGTAGTTCTAATAGAAATTAAAATATAGCAATAAGAAAAACGAAATTTTCACATTGACATCAATTAGAAAACACAATGTGCGATTTTTTCTATCCCATACAACATAGAACTGTAAATTTCTGCGTAAATGTAGAGAATGATGTTCTCTAATCATGTGCAAAATAAAATGGCTGTAGCTTTAATAGAAATTGAGATATAGCAATCAGAAAAACGGAATTTTCACATTGAAATCAATAAGAAAACACAATGTGCGATATTCTCTATCCTATAAAACATAGAACTGTAAATTTATGGGTGAATGTTGGGAATGAGGTTCTCTGATCATGTGCAAAACGGAATTGCTGTGGCTTTAATCAAAATTGTGATGTAGCAAAAAGAAAAATGCAGTTTTATTATGGAAATTTTATAAGAAATCATGCTTTGCAATATTTTCTTTCCTACACAACACTTTGAGAATAAAGGGAATGAGGTACTCCAATGATGTGCAAAATGGCATGCCTGTAGCTTTAAAAGAAATTGATAAAACCAAAAGCAAAATAGAGTTTTTACATTGAAATCAATGGAAAAATCACAAATTGTGCAATATTTTCTTTGCTATACATAATATAATTATAACTTTAATTCAGAACTTTGGGAATTTGGTACTCCAACCATGTTCAAATGGCATGGCTGAAGCTTCAATTAAACTTGAGCAAAGCAAAAAGAAAAATGGAATTTTCACATTGAAATCAATGTGAAACACACGTTGTGGGATATCTTCTCTCCTATTCAACATACAACTGTACATTTTTTATAAAATGTAGGGAATGAGGTACTCCAATCATGTGCAAAACGGCTTGGCTGTAGCTGTAAAAAAATTGAGATATAGCAAAAAGAAAAGGAGTTTTTACATTGAAATCAATAGAAAAACACACTTTGTGAAATCCTTTCTCTAAATACAAAACAGATCTGTAAATTTTTGTGAGAAAGCAGGGAATGAGTTATTCCAATCATGTGAAAAACGGCATGTCTGTAGCTTTAATAGAAATTGAGATATAGCAAAAAAATGTACTTTTTTATGGAAATCTATGAAAAGCACACTTTGTGAAATATCTTCCTTCCTATACATAAAAGAATAATAAATTTTATCCAGAAGGTTGGGAATGTGTTACACGAATCATGTGCAAAACAACATCGTTGTGGCATTAATGGAAATTGAAGTTTTTACATATAAATCAATGGGAAAACACACTTTTTGCGATATTTCCTCTCCTATACAACATAGAACAGCAACTTTTTGCGAGAATATAGGGAGTGAGGTACTTCAAGCATATGCAAAATGGCATGACTGTATCTTTAATAGAAATTGAGATATAGCAAAAAGAAAAATAGTTTTTAAATTGAAATCAATTGGAAATCACACTTTGTGTGATATTTTCTCTTTTATGCCACATGAGGTATTCCAATGAGGTGTGAATGAGGTATTTCAATCATGTGCAAAACGGCATGGCTGTAGTTATAATAGAAAGTGAAATATAGCACAAAGAAAAATTGAGTTTTTAAATTGAAATTAATGGGAAAACACACTGTGAAATATTTTCTCTCCTATAAAACTTAAAATTTTAAATTTTTTCAATAATTTAGGAAATGAGGTACTCCTATCATGTCCAAAACGGCATGGCTAAAGCTTTAATAAAAAATGAGACATAGAAAAAGAAAAAAATATGAAGTATTTCCAATAAAAACAAAGGGAAAACACTTTGTGTGATATTTTCTTTCCTATACAACATTAAACTGTAAATTTTTGCGGGAATGTAAGGAATGAGGTAATGCAATCATTCGCAAATTATCATGGCTGTAGGTTTAATAGAAATTGAGATATACCAAAAAGAAAAATCGAGTTTTTGCATTGAAATGTGTAGGAAAACACACCTTGTGTTATATTTTCTTTCCAATACAACATTAAACTGTAAAATTTTGCGGGAATGTAAGGAATGAGGTAATGCAATCATTCGCAAATTGTCATGGCTGTAGGTTTAATAGAAATTGAGATATGCCAAAAAGAAAAATCGAGTTTTTACATTGAAATGTGTAGGAAAACACACCTTGTGTTATATTTTCTCTCCTATACAACATAGAACAGTAAATTTTTGCTAGAATTTAAGGAATAAGGTACTCCAATCATGTGGAAAACGGTATGGCTGTAGCTTTAATATCAATTTAGATATAGCAAAAAGAAATAGACATTTTACATTGACGTCAATAGGAAACACACTTTATGCGATACTTTCTCTCCTATACAACATAGAACTGTAAAATTTTGCATTAATGTAGGGAATGAGGTACTCGAATCATGTGCAAAAAGGCATGGCTGTAGCATTAATTTTAAATTGAAATCAATGGAAAAACACTTTGTGTGATATTTTCTTTCTTATACAATACAGAATTGTAAATTTATATCCAAGAATGTAAGGAGTGATGTACTTCAATGATGAGGAAACATCATGACTGTAACTTTAATAGAAATTGAGATAAAGCAAAAAAAAATCGAGTTTTTAAATTGAAATCCCTCGATAAACACACATTGAGTGATATTTTCTCTGCTATACAACACAGAACTGTACATATTTGCGATAATGTAGGGAATGATGTACTCTAATCACGTTCAAAATGGCATGGCTGTGCTTTAATAGAAATTGAGATATAGCAAAAAGAGAAATTGAGTTTATGAATGAGATCAATGGGAAAATACTTTTTTTCAATATTTTCTCTCCTATTAAACATAGAACTGTAAATTTATACAAGGATGTAGGGAATAAGGTACTCTAATAAAGTGCAAAACGGCATGGCTGTAGCTTTATTAGAAATTAAGATATCGTCACCCCAGTAAAACATCATGACATTTTTTTGTGTTTTACACTTTTTTGCATCATTACATTATGAACATTGAATATCAATTAATGGTGTAATCATTTTTATCATTCACGAAATAGTTATTTTTATTTTAATGTTTAAAAATATTAAATATTATCATAATCGCCAGCAACAACCTATAATTTTTGTTTTGAATCGACATTTTATATGGCGCTTACAATATAATATGACACAATATCGTTCATATGATGAGCTTTGTAACGAACTTTTTTAATTTTTTTTTAAAAAAAAGATCTGGCCTAAAAATATATTCAATCCACATATGAAAGGTCTAAAATTGTGTAGCACAGTTCTACAGTCAGCCCCTCTCCTCATGGAACGTTCCAATGAGCCTTAAACCTCATTTTAGCATTGCCTTATTGTAGTGGTTCTCAATCTTTTTGAATATGGGAAACACTTATCTGACATTTTGCTAGCATGGAATACTTACAATTCAACATAAACTTTAAAGCAGGTTTTACACCTTCTACACTTTTTTATCTTCTACATCATCATCATACCCTTATCCCACTTGTGGTGGGATCGGGTATGCGGGTTCTAGCCCTCCACTCTCATCGATCTCTCTCCCAGTTCTAGAACCCTCCACCCCTCACATTGTCACATCCTTATTGACAACCTGTTCCCACATCTACTTTGGTCTCTTTCTGCCCCTGGGGCTACCCACCACCTGCATTCCTGGAATTAACCTAACAAGCTCCTCTTCCCGTTTTCACATGACGTTTCCATACCACCTCAACCTATTCTCCCTCATTTTTTGGCGATGTCCACTACCCCATGTTACCTCTATTATGCTAATTAAAAATTCTGTCAGCTCTCGACGTGCCACACATGTGCCACAGCATTGGAATCTCGGCTACTCGCCTTCTAATTACGTAGCTCATCCTCATTGCCCAGCATTCTGATCCATATAGCATAGCTGGTCAAACCGCTGTTCTGTAGAACTTCTTTTTTAACTAGAATGGGATCCTCCCATCAGACATAACTCTGCTTGCCTTTCACCACTTCAATGACCCCCTCCCCCATTAATTCTGCATGTCACATAAGAGTATCTCTCCATTGCTTTATTTGTGCATTAAATTTTTTGCAGAACACTTCAAGTGGTTTTGCAAAACACCCTTTGAGAACCACTGCCTTATTGAACTTATTGTACAAATGCTTTCAATTAGAGCTTAGGGTTTTAGGAGTTTTATGTTATCATAAGTAGGATTGAGAGTTCGTCTCTCCACTGCCATATTGGCCAAGAAAGACTGCTTGCAGTGTATTATATTAGAATTAGAATAAGAATTTTTGGGGCTGTTTTTCTTCATCATGTCACCCTTCTCTTGCCTGAGGCAGGGTTTGGTCTGCAGGTGCTAATCCTCCACTCCTGCCTATCCTCCACCAGGCCCCTCTGCACCCTACAAACCCCTATGTCTGCCTGCAACACCTGTACTGACTTTTGCTATGGTCTTTCTCTACCTCTGGTACCTTCAATCACCTGCAGTTCCACAATGGACCTAATAAGCTAATCCTCTCCACTCCTCATTACATGCCATTACCACCTCAACCGATTCTTATTTATTATAATGTATGAGGTTTCACCTTTTAAATAATAAATGGCACACAATGTGCTAAATATAGTGAGGGAACGTCAAAAAAAGATTTCATTAATAAACACCGCTGTGATTTCTTGCTGGTCAAATCATCACAAACCCCAAATCATATGCATCGAACTCTCAATACACAAAGTGAAATTTCTTTGAAAATTTATTATAAATGCTAATTTTTTTTATTTAAATGTAATTTAAAAATAATGTACCACACTTACATTCCAATGAAATTTAAATTTTCCAGAAAGAACAATAATTAGGCAAATAAGACGTTTTTCTTCATTCCTGAAAAATTTCAAAAATAGCACTTACGATGCTTTACAGGGAAGGTGTCGATATAGAAAAAATAAATATGAAGTTTTTTGCATTGAAATTAATGAGAAAACACGCTTTGTGCGATATTTTATTTTCTATATGTAATAGAACCACAAACTTTGGACAAAATGTAAGAAATCTGGTACTCCAATCATGAGCAAAACAGCTTGGCTGTAACTTTATTAGAAATTAAGATATAGCAAAAAGAAAAATGGAATTTTTACATTAAAATAATTGGGAAAACCCAGTTTGTGCAATAATTTCTCTTCTATACAACATAGAACTGTAAATTTTTGTGAGTATGTAGGGAATGGGGTACTCCAATTTTGTGGAAAACGGTATGGCTGTAGATTTAATAGAAATTGAGATATAGCAAAAAACGGAGTTTTTACATTGAAATCAATAGGAAAACACACATTTTCTCTCCTGTGCAACATAGAACTGAAAATTTTTGTGAGAATGTAGGGAATGAGGTACTCCAATCATGTGCAAAACGGCATTACAGTAGCTTTAATAGAAATGAAGATATAGGAAAAGAAAAATGAAGATTTTCCATATAAATAAGTGGGAAAATGCACTTTGTGCATTTAGTCTCCTATACATAATGAAAATGCAAATTTCAGCCAGAATGTAGGGAAAGTGGTACCCCAATAATATAGAAAATGGCATCCCTTCAGCTATAAAAAATATTGAGGTGTAGCAAAAGGAAAAACGGAGGTATTACATTGAAATCAATGGGAAAACACTTAGTTTGATATTTTCCCTCCTATAAGACATAGAAAAGTAAATTTTTGCGACAACGTAGGGAATGAGGTACTCCAATCAAATGCAAAACCGCATGGCCATAGCGTTAATAGAAATTGAGATATAGCAAAAGGAAATATGAAGTTTTTCCATTTAAATCTATAAAAAACACACTTTGTGTCTTATTTTCTTTCTTATACATAATAGAACCACAAATTTTAGGCAGAATGTGGGGAATGTGAAACTGCATTGCTGTAGCTTTAAAAGAAATTGAGATATAACAAAAAGAAAAATGAAGTTATTCCATTGAAATCAATGAGAAAACGCACTTTGTGTATTTTTTCTGCTCTACTTGATAGAATTGCCAATTTCAGCTAGTATGTAGTGAATGTGGGACTTCAATCATATCCAAAACGGCATATCTGCAGCATTAATAGAATTTGAGATATAGCAAAAAAAATGGAGTTTTTACATTGAAATCAATGAAAAAACACACTTTGTGTGATATTTTCTCTCCTACAAAACATAGAACTGTAAAATTTTGTGAGAATGTAGGGAATCATTTACTTCAATCATTCGCAAAACAGTATGGCTGTAGCTTTAATAGAAATTGAGATATAGCAAAAAGAAAAGTGGAATTTTTAAATGGAAATCGATGGGAAAACGCACTTTGAGCATAGGAAGCATAGCAATAAGAAAATTGAATTTTTACATTAAAATCAATAAGAAATCACACTTTGTGTGATATTTTCTTTCTAATAAACAATAGACTCATAACTTTTATCCAGAATGTTGCGAATGTTGTACTCGAATGATGTGCAAAACTGCATGGCTGCAGTTTAAATAGAAATTAAGATGTAGCGAAGAAAAAGAGTTTTTAAATTGAAATCAATGGGAAGACACGCTTTGTGCAACATTTTCTCTCCTATGTAGCATAGAACTAAAAAATTTTTACAGAATGTAGAAAATGAGGTAATCAAATCATGTGCAAAGCGGCATGGCTGTATCTTTAATAGAAATTGAGATATAGCAAAAAGAAATATGAAGTTTTTCTATTGTAATCAGTGGGAAACCACACTTTTTGTGATATTTTCTTTTCTATATATAATAGAACAACAAATTTTGGACAGAATTTAGAAATATGGTACTCTAATCGTTTGAAAAAATGGCATGGCTGTAGTTTTAATAGAAATTCAATGATTTATATCAATGGGAAAACACACTTTGTGTGACATTTTCTCTCCTATACAGCATAGAAATGTAAATTTTTGCAGAATGTAGGGAAATGAGGCAGTCCAATGATGTGCAAGATGGCATGGCTGTAGCTTTAATAGAAATTGAGATATAGGAAAAAAATGGAGTTTTTAAATTCAAGTCAATAAGAAAACACACTTTGTGCATTTCGTCTACTATACATGATAGAACTGCAAATTTTGGCTAGAACGTAGGGAATGTGATACTTCAATCACGTGCTAAATAGCTTGGCTACAGCTTTAATAAAAATTGAGATATAGCAAAAAGAAGAATGGCGTTTTTAAATTGAAATCAATTGGAAAATACAGATTTTGTGATATTTTTTCTCCCATACAACATAAAACTTTAAACTTTTGGAAGAATGTAGTGAATGAGGCACAAAAGTCATGTGCAAAACGGCATGGCTGTTGCTTAAATAGAAATTGAGATAGCAAAAAGAAAATTCGAGTTTTTACATTGAAATCCATGGGAAAACACACATTGTGTGATATTTTCTTACCTATGCAACTTAGAAATGAAAATTTGTGTGAGAATGTAGGGAATGAGGTGCTCCATTCAAGTGGAAAACAGCATGGCTGTAGCTTTAATGCAGATTGAGATAAGAAAAAAGAGAAAAATTTAGTATTTACATTGAAATCAATGGAAAAACACTTTGGGCAATATTTTCTCTCCTTTATAACAGAGAACTTTAAATTCTTGAAAGAATGTAGGAACTGTGGTACTCCAATCATGTCTAAAACAGCATGGCTGTAGTTTTAATAGAAATTGAGATACACCAAAACGAAAAATAGTGTTTTTAAATTTAAATCAATGTAAAAACACACTTTGAGTGATACTTTCACTTCTATACAAAATAGAACTGTAAATTTTTGCAAGAATTTAGTTACTGAGGTTCCTTAATCATGTGCAAATCAGCATGGCTGTAGCTTTAATGGAAATTGAGATATTGCAAAAAGAAAAATTGAGTTTTTACACTGAAATCAATGGAAAAACACACTTTGTGATATTTTCTCCCGTATATAACATAGAACTGAAAATTTTTTTGAGAAAGTAGGGAATAAGGTACCCCAATCATGTGCAGAACGTCATGGATGTAGCTTTAATAGAAATTTAGATATAGCAAAAAGAAAAATAGTTTTTACATCGAAATCAATTGGAAAACACACTTTTTGCTGCATATTCTCTCCTATAAAATATTGAACTTTATTTTTTTAAGAATGTCGGGAATGAGGGACTTCTATTGTGTGCCAAACGGCTTTAATAGAAATTGAGATATATTTAACAGAAAAATGGAGATTTTACATTGAAATCAATGGGAAAACATACTTTGTGCAATATTTTCTCTCCTATACAGCATAGAACGGTAAATTCTTTTGGGAATGTACGGAATGAGGTACACCAATCATGTGCAAAACTTCATGGCTGTGGCTTTAATAGAAATTGAGAAATAGCAACAAGAACATTGAAATCCATGGGAAAACACACCATGTATGATATTTTCTCTCCTATACATCATAGAACTGTAAAGTTTTTTGAGAATTTAGGGAACGAGGTATGCTTATAATGTTCAAAAAGCTATGGCTGTAGGTTTAAAAGAAATTGAGATATAGCATAAAGAAAAATGGAGTTTGTACATTGAAATCAATGGGAAAACACTCTTTGTGTGATATTTTCTCTCCTATGCAACATACAAATGCAAATTTTTGCAAGAATGTAGAGAAGGAGGCACTCCAATCATGTGCAAAACGGCATGGCTTTAGCTTTAATAAATATTAAAATATCGAAAAATGAAATATGGAGTTTTTTCATTAAAATTAATGGGAAAAAGCACTTTGTGCGATATTTTCTATCTGATACAACATCGAACTGTAAATTTTTGTAAGAATGTAGGGAATGAGGTACTTCAACCATGTGCAAAATGGCATGGCTGTAACTTTAATAGAAATTCAGATATTATAAAAACTACAATGGAGTTTTTATGTTTAAAATAATGGGAAAACACACTTTGTGCACACTTTTCTTCAGCATGTAGGGAATGTGGTACTCTAATCTTGTGCAAAACGGCATGGCTGTGCCATTAATAGAAATTGAGATATAGAAAAAAGAAAAATGGAGTTTTTATGTGGAAATCAATGGGTAGACAGACTTTGAGCAATTTTTTCTCTCTTATACAACATAGAACTGTAAATTTTTGCAAGAATATAGGGAATGAGGTACTTCAATCATGTGTAAAACAGCATGGCTGTAGCTTTAATTTAAAATTTAGATATAGCCAAAAGAAAGATGGAGTTTTTATATTGAAATCAATGGGAAAACACACTTTGTGTGATATTTTCTCTCCTATACAACATAGAACTGTAAATTTTTGCGAGAGTCTATGGAATGAGGTACTTCAATCAAGTGCAAAATGGCATGGCATTAGCTTTAATAGACATTGAGATATAGAAAAAATAAAAGTAGAGTTTTTACATTGAAATTAATGGGAAAACAAACTTTGTGCAATATTTTCTCTCCATTACAACATAGAACAGTAAACTTTTGTGGCTCCTGACTATGGTCAAACGTTATTACATGCTCCCAATTTTTTGCAATTTCTGAAGCCTTTCCAGGAATCTTTTATTAACATCAACTTACCTTTTTAAGAGAAGACAAAAGCGATCCAGGGCATGGTAAGGCCAAGGATTTTGGCGCCAAAATCATTGTAGGGAAGCAACACTGAGGGTTGGGCATTAAGCCTAACCTTGTGGCTGTTCCTAGTGCTCTTGTCATGCTCTAGTGTGGCATGGGTGTCGTCTGCACAGTCGACCACCATGCTCCACATGGTGCAAGGTGCCAACTTCATGTGGCAAAAAGTTTTTTTCTTTATCTATATATGTATGTATATATGTGTATATGTATATATGTATATGTATGTATTTATATATGTATGTATGTGTGTGTATATTTATCAGTATCAGGTTAATTTCATTAGTTTATTTTTTATATTATTATTGATAGTACTAGGCAATAGTATTAGTATTAGTAGTACTTGCATATTTTCTAGTACATAAAAATAATATTTAAAATATCATTTACATGGCTGCATTGTGTGTTTAAATTGCAGCCTGCAGTGTTTCAGGGGTCGGGTTTCAGTCCCTATGGCTGACAGCATCCCTAGTGTCCTCCATGGGGTAGGCTGGCATCCCCCATGGCAAGCAGGGCCAATTTTCCTGTGGGTTCTCGCTGCCTGGCTGGGGTGGCCCCAGTCAGAGCATGTACCGACAAGAGGGCAAGGCTTTGGTTAGGCATGTAGAATGTGGGGACCCTTACTGGTAAAACAGGAAAGCTGGTGAATACCATAAAGCATTGGAGCATCCAGGTAGCCTTTTTACAGGAAAGCCAATGGAAGGGAAATAGATCAAGGGCCCTGGGTGAGGGTTACAAGCTTATATATTCAGCTAGCAAAGAGGGACGAAATGGGGTGGGCATAGTATTAGATAGGGAGTGGCATACCAGAGTCACTCTGGTTAAGCAAGTTAATAGCAAGCAATTGTTAGTTACAGTGATGTGCAAGGAGTTTTACTCTAACTTATCAGCGCCTATGCCCCTCAGGAAGGTCTGGATGAACCCACAAAGTTGGGCTTCTGGACAGATTTTGAGGACCTGGTACACTCACTACAGGCTGAGTCAGGGAAGCTCCATCAGAATGAGCACTTAGTTATTGGTTAGGAGTTTAATGGTCATGTAGGCAAGGATAACCAGGGTTACGAGGTGGTCCATGGGGATGGGGTTATGGCACAGCTATCTTATATGGGCAGAGCATCCTTGACATAGCAAATGCACTTGGACTTGCACTGACAAACACATGGTTTAGGAAGAGGGACAAGCACCTAATCACATTCCAGTCACCACAAGAAATGCCATAGATAGATTTCTTTATGGTTAGAGGACAGCATAGATCAGAGGTTTGTAATTGCTGGGCTCTCCCGACTGAACATTTCCAAAAAGAAAGCTGCTAGTAATCTAAGTGAAGGCAGCAGGCAAGGCATATTCTTGGAAATGAGAACACATCGTCAGGTGGTGGAAACTGCCAACCAAAATGGAGGAATTTGCAGAAGAAATGCACAGGCAGGTAGACTGGGAGTGGGAAGGGACAGCAGAAGCCATGTGGGATGGGGTTGGCAGAAAAATTTGATCTTGTGGGCAAGCCATTTTGGAGCAGGGCAGAGTAGGAGGCACAGGCTAAGGATACAGGAAGACATGCTGGTTGAGTGAGGAATTAGAAGAGGCCATCAAACAAAAGAAGGCTGCGTTCCTGTGGTGGAGGGAGGTAAAAGACCAGGAGTCTAAGACAAGGAAAAGGAAAGGAGGACCATTACCCTTGTCAAGTACCAGAAGTATGAGGCCCAATATGAGCAACTAGGGACAAAGGAGGGGGAGAGGGAGGCTTTCCGACTGGCCAAGGTGCAGGATAGGACAGCTATGGACATACCCAAGGCCATAAAAGTATAGGATAGGGAAGGTGGGGTCATGCTGTCCCCATTTGGGGTGAAGAGGACGTGGGAAGAGTACTTCAAAAATCTCTTGAATTCTGCTGATCAAGATGGGGACTCAACCATTTCCCTGTATCAGTAAGGGTAGTGAATTGTTTAACAGAGGAGGAAGTTGCTTGGGCACTCCATAAAATGAAAGGCCAAAAAGCAGTGGGTCCTGATGGAATCCCCATCACAGTATGGCACTGCCTAGGGGTAACAGGTACCAATTGGCTAGGGAAACTCTTCAGAAGCATAGCTAGTGGAGATAGAATGCCATCTGAATGGCGTGAGAGTTGGATAGTGCCGCTTTTTAAGGGCAAAAATGTCGTCTAAGATTCTGGTAACTATAGAGGTATAAAGCTTATGAGCCACTTCATGAAACTCTGGGAGAGAATAATGGAATTTCGCCTCAGGGATAGAATCAGTGTCTGGGGAAATCAGTTCAAATTCATGCCAGGGAGGTCCACAATGGAGCCAATCTTCATCCTGAGACAGATGATAGAGAAGTATAGGGCTGCTAAGAAAGATCTCCATGCCATCTTTATCAACCTAGAGAAGGCCATTGACAGTGTCCAACGGCAGGTTGTTTGGAAGGTATTATGGAAAAGGGGGTTAGAAGAAGGGCTTATCCAAATACTTCAGGATATGTATGAAGGCTCCAAAGCCAGGGTAAGGACACCTTGGTGGTATACCAGGAGCTTCACAGTGAAAGTTGGGGTTCACAAAGGTTCAGCACTTAGTCCCTACTTGTTCTTACTGGTTTTGGATGAACTGCTAAAGGGAGTAGGCGAATGGGCTCCTCAGAGCTTAGTATTTGGCGATGACATTGGAAAAGTCAGTGACAGTAGAGAACAGATAGAGAAGGGACCAAACGACATAAGACGAGTGATAGAAAAGGGAGGGCTAAAGATAATCATGAACAAGACAGAGTATTTAACTTTCAGTTGGGAAGGATGGGCAAATAATGGTGACGTCCTTTGCAAGAGGTAAGGTACTTAGAATCTATTTTCCAAAGCAATGAGGAGATAGATGCTGATATGACCCATAGAATCAATGGAGGTTGGCAGAAGGGGAGAGAGGCAAGTGGAGTCCTGTGTGATAGGAGGGTCCCAATGAAGTTAAAAGGGAGGTTCTACAGGGCAGTTGTTATTCCAGCTATGCTATACAGGTCGGAGTGTTGGGGAGTGAGAAAGAGCCACGTCAGTAGAATTCAATTTGCCAAGATGTGAATGCTGCTGTATATGAGTGGCGTGTCGAGAGCTGATAGAATTAGGAACAAGTACATTTAAGTAAGCCTGGGGTTGGTAGACATCATCGAAAGGATGAGAGAGAGTATACTGAGATGGTATGGACATGTGATGAGAAGAGCAGATAAAGACCTGGTTAGGGCTATGCCAGGACTGCATGTGGTAGGTAGTACCCATTGCAGGTGGAGACCGAAGCTGATGTGGGAACAGATTGTCCAAAAGGATATGGCAGTGTGTGGAGTGGACAACAGCCTGTTGGGAGATAGATGAGAGCAGAGGGCCAGAACCTGCAGACCTGACCATGCCTCAGGTGGGATGAGGGTATGATGATGATGATGATGATGTAGAGAAAAAGGATATAGCAAAAGGAAAAATATAGTTTATACATTTAAATAAATGGGAGAACGCATATTGGTTGATATTTTCTCTCCTATACAACATAGAACTGAAAATATTTGAAAGAATGTAGGGAATGAGGTACTCCAATCATGTGCAAAATGGCATGGATGTAGCTTTAATAGGCATTAAGATATAGAAAAATGAAATATGGAGTTTTAACATTGAAATCAATGAGAAACGCCAAATTGTGTGATATTTTCTCTCCTATACAACATCGAACTGCAATTTTTTGTGAGAACATAGGGAATGAGGTACTCCAACCATGTACAAAACAGAATGCCCGTAGCTTTAATAGAATTTCAGATACACGAAAAAGAAAAAAATGGAGATTTTCCATTAATATCAATGAGAAAACACATTTTTTGAAATATTTTCTTTCCTTCACATAATAGAATCATAACCTTCATTCAGGATGTTGGGAATGCGGTAATCCAATCATGTGCAAAACGTCCTGGCTGTAGCATTAATAGAAATTGAAATATAGCAAAGAGAAAAAAATGGAGATTTTCAATTAATTTCAATGAGAAAACACATTT
>JAAFCE010009125.1:928888-960520 GCA_013389805.1 Trigoniulus corallinus | reverse complement strand
CGGCATGGCTGTACCTTTAATAGAAATGGAGATATAGCAAAAAGAAATATGAAGTTTTTCTATTGAAATGAATAGGAAAACTCACTTTGTGCGATATTTTCTTTCCTATACATAAGAGACCCACAAATTTTGGACAGAATGTAGGGAATGTGGTACTCCAATCATGTCCAAAATAACATGGCTGTAGCTATGTTACTAAACGAAAAATGAAGTTTTTACATTTAAATCAATAAGAAAATGCACATTGTGAATTTTTTGTCCTATTCATGATAGAACTGGAAATTTTTGCCAGAATGCAGGGAATGTGGTAATCCAATCAATTGAAAAAACGGCATGGCTGCAGCGTTAAAAAAATTTAGAAATAGCAAAAATGGAGATTTTACATTAAAATCAATGGGAAAACACACTTTATGCAATATTTTATCTTTTATACTATAGAAAACTGTAAGTTTCTGCAAAAATATACGGAATGAGGTACTCCAATCATCTGCAATATGGCATGACCGTTGCTTTAATAGAAATTGAGATATAGCAAATATAAAAATAGAGTTTTTACATTGAAATCCATGGGAAAACACACTTTGTGAAATATCTTCTCGCCTATGCAACATATAGCTGTAAATTTTTGATACAATGTAGGGAATGAGGTACTCCAATCATGCACAAAATGGCATGGCTGTTGCTTTAGTAGAAATTGAGATATAGCAAAATGGAAAAATGGAGTATTTATACTGACTTCAACAGAAAAACACTTTTTGCAACATTCTCTCTCTCCTATACAAAATAGAACCACAAATTTTGGACAGAATGAAGGAAAGGTGGTAATCCAATCATGTGCAAAACGGCCTGAGTGTAGCTTTAATAGAAATTGAAATATAGCAAAAAAGAAAAATGGTGTTTTTGCATTGAAACCAATAGGAAAAGACACTTTGTGCAATATTTTCTCTTCTGTACAACATATAACTGTAAATTTTTTGAGAAAGTAGGGAATGAGGTAATGCAATCATGTGCAAAACGGCATTGCTTTAGCTATAATAGAAAATAAGATATAGCAAATAGAAAATTGGAAGTTTTACATTGAAATCAATGAAAAAACACACTTTGTGGGACATTTTCTGTCCTATAAGTAATAGAGTCATAATTTTAATCCAAAATTTTGGGAATGTGGTTATCTAATCATATTCAAAACGGGATGGCCGAACTTTTAATAGAAATTGAGATATAGCAAAAAGAATCAATGGGAGAAAACCGTTTGAGCAATATTTTCTCTCCTATACAACATAGAACTGTAAATTTTTGCATGAATGTAGTCAATGAGGTACTCTAACCATGTACATAGAAATTTAGTGTAAATAGAATTGAGATATAGCAAAAAGAAAAATGGAGTTTTTACATTAAACTCAATGGGAAATCACACTTTGTGCGATATTTTCTTACCTATGCATAATAGAATCATAACTTTATCCAGGATGTTAGGAATGTGGTAGTCCAATCATGTGCAAAACGGCATGCCTGTAGCTTTAATACAAATTGAGATGTAGCAAAAAGAAAAGTGGAGTTGTTCCATTCAAATCAATGGGAAAACACACTTTGTGTTATATTTTCTTTCCTATACATTTCCAATTCAAATTCTTCACCTCTCATACTTCTGTCCAACGTACCCGGCAGTTTCTCTTTAAACCTACCGTGCCCTATCCAGACATTAGATGCAGGCTTTTCCCCTGGCAGTCCTTCAAGCTCTGGAACACTTTGCCTTTTGACCTTTGTGACCTATTTTTACTTGCAGTCGATATCTCTGTCTATCAAATTGTGTCCACTTTAAGAAAGCTCTGTTTACATATGCTCTGTTAACAATGTCTCCAGAAATTATGTTCTTTTGAGACGTGTTGAGTAACTTTGAATGTACATTTAATCTGTACGTATTTAAACAAATAAGCAACAAAAAATACATAATAGAATCATAACGTCTATCAAGAATGTTTGGAATGCCGTTTTGCATGGCATGGCTGTAGCTTTAATAGAAATTGAGATATAGCAAAATGAAAAATGGAGTTTCTACTTTGAAATCAATGGCAAATCACCCTTTGTGCGATATATTGTCTCCTATACAACATAGAACTGTAAATATTCCCAAGAATTTAGAGAATGAGGTACTCCATCACGTGCTAAATGGCATGGCTGAAGCTTTAATAAAAATTGATATATAGCAAAGAGAAAATTGGAGTTTTTACATTGAAATCAATTGAAAAACACACTTTGTGCAATATTTTCTCTCCTATACAACATAGAACTGCAATTATTTTGAGAATGTAGGGAATGAGGTACTCCAATCCTGTGCAAAACTGCATGGCTGTTGCTTTTATAGAAATTGAGATAAAGCAAAAAGAAAAATGGTTTTTACATTGATATCAATGGGAACACACACTTTGTGTGATATTTTCTTTCTTATACATAATAGAATCATGACATTTATCTAGATTTTTGGGAATGTGGTACTTCAATCATGTGCAAAACGGCTAGGCTGTAGCTTTAACAGAAATTGAGATATAGCAAAAAAATAATGAAGTTTTTACATTGAAATTAATGGGAAAACACACTTTGTGCGATATTTTCTCTCCTATACAACATAGAACTGTAAATTTTTGTGAGAATGTAGGGATTGAGGTACTCCAATCATGCGCAAAGCAGCATAGCTAAAGCTTTAATAGAAATTGAGATAAAACAAAAAGAAAGACGGAGTTGTTAGATTGAAGTCAAAGGGAAAACACACTTTGGGCAATATTTTCTTTCCTATTCATAAAATAATCATAACTTTTATCATGAATGTTGCGAATGTTGTACTCCAATCATGTACAAAGCGGTTTAGCTGTTGCTTTAATAGAAATTTAGATATAGCAAAAAGAAAAATAAAGTTTTTACTGAATTCAATGGGAAAACACACTTTGTGCGATATTTTCTATCCTATACAACACAGAACTGTAAATTTTTGAAAGAATGTAGGTAATGAGGTACTGCAATCAAGTGCAAAACGGCATGGCTGCAGATTTATGACAAATTTAGATTTATCAAAAAGAAAATTGTTTTTTACTTTGAAATTAATAGGAAAACATGCTTGTTGCAATATTTTCTTTCCTCTACTTTAAAGAATCATATCTTTTATTCAGAATTTTAGGAATGTGGTACTCCAATCGTGTGCAAAACGGCATTGCTGTAGCTTTAACAGAAATTTTGATATAGCATAAAAGAAAAATGGAGTTTTTACTTTGAAATCTATGGGCAAACACACTTTGTGTGATATTTTCTCTCCTATGTAACATAGAACTGTAAATTTTTGCATGAATGTAGGGAATGATGTACTACAATCACGTGCAAAATGACATGGCTGTAGCTTTAATAGGAAGTGAGATATTGCAAAAAGAAATATGAAGTGTTTCTAATGACATCAATAAGAAAACACACTTTGTGCTATATTTTCTTTTCTATACATAAAAACCCACAGGTTTTGCACAGAATGTAGGGATGGTGGTGCTCCAATCATGTGCATAACTGCCTGGTGTAGCTTTAATAGAAATTGAGGTTTAGCAAAATAAAGAAGTTTTTTGTTGAAATCAATGGGGTGGTTTTGTTGGTTGGTTGTTACATGCCTAGCCACTATAACAGTTTGCTCGGATGAGGCGACTCATGGGGGTTTGGGAATGGGGAAAGGGTGAGGGAGGGGGGTCAGGGAAAATAAATTTACTAGTCATTAGAAAGCTGCTAGAAGTTGATCTTTCAGGTCTTCAAAATTGACGCACCTCATTGAACTAACAGTTCAAATTTAATCTTCAACTGTTGCTATGCTGTGAAGTAAGTGCAAAATCCAGTGGAGTTATCTTGTGGGTTTGTATTGATATCAAATCCATAAATGGAGGAAGAAAGGGAGTCACCAAGAATCAAAAAATGAGGGAGGAAAAATTAGTTCCAGGAGGGGCTTTTGAGAGTTTGGATTGCTGGAAAGATCTATTGAGACCAACATCAAACCATGTGCTTTCAGCTGTTACTCTGTCGAGAATGCTGAAGGTGGTATGCTTGTCACATAGTTGGCTTATCTTCAGATGTAGTGAGGTACTATAGGAAGCCCAGATATTCATACAATATCAGATTTTTGGCAGAATAACGACTCTGAAAAGATGAGCAACTAAGGTTGGGTATTGATAGATGTCACCAACTCCCTTTATGGCCATAAACCCTCTTTTGGCACTGAAAAATCGTCGGGTTAGGCACATATGGAAAGTCAGCTTGCTGTCCAAATAAACCCCAGGTCTTTGATAGTGTTTGAGCTAGAAACAGGAGACCCCTCATGAAAGGTATAAATGTAGGGGATAGAATGATGAAGACGTGAGAAGGAGATTTGGAGGGTTTTGGAATGATTAATAGATAACGAGTTGTGGTGTAGCAAGGTTTCAATGGGAGCTAGTCCCTTTTGAAGAAGAAATATATCCTCAAGCCTATAGATTTTTTGAGAGCTTGAGGTCATCAGAAAAGGCCAGTAAATCTAACTCATGGGGAATTGCCTCTAAGAGATCTGCAATGAAAATGGAAAACCATAGAGGACTCAGTATGCTCATTTAAGGCACCCTAAGTATGCTCATTTGAACAAAATAATTGGGGCTTACAAAGTGACGTAATTTTACATTGTTTTCCCAAGCCATCAGGTAGTTTTCTAGAAATTCGCAAGCAGTAGATAACAACCCATATTTAGATAGCTTATGAATCAGAATATTGATTGGAACTCTATCAAATGCCTTAGTCAGATCTAGGTCCAAAAATGATTTCATGATGGAATTAGTGTAGACCAGCAGATTAGACACTGGTGAGCGCCCAGCTGTAAAACCATGCTGTTGTGTGGGAATGAGATTACACGACAAGATGGCTAATTTATGAAAGATTAATCATTCAAAAATTTTTGCTGTTGGAGCTATTATTGAAATAGGACGATAGTTTGAAGGACAGGAGCAGGATCCTGATTTGAAGATTGGCAGGACATGAGCAGATTTTCTGATCAATGGAATGTTCTTTGGGGATAAACACTGGGAAAATAAGCTTGACAAGAATAGGGGCTAAATATCTCTAAAGGCTTAAATAACAACTGATGGGATGAGTTCTGGTCTGGGAGAAAAAGAAGTCTCGAGCTTATTGATTTATTGGATAAATTCAGAAGTTGTAAAGAAAGTAAAATTAAGAGCGTCAGCTAATTCAGGGAGAGGGTAGGGGTAGGGTGGAGTAAGATAATGATTTCTTACTAAGTCAAGAGGTACCTAGAAAAATTGAGCAAAGTACCTGCAAATCTTGTTTGGGCCCTGAAAATCACAAATGGGAAAACACAATTTGTGCATTTGGTCTCCTATACATGATAGAACTGAACATTTTGACCAGAATGTAGGGAATGTAGTACTTCAATCTTGTGCAAAATGGCAAGGCTGAGGCTTTAATAGAAATTAAGATATAAGAAAAAAGAAAAAATGGAGTTTTTCATTGAAAACCCTGGGTAACACTTTGTGCGATCTTTTCACTTCGATACTACGTAAAAATGTAAATTTTTTGTGAGACTGTAGGAATGAGGTACTCAAATCATGTGCAAAATGGCATGGCTGTAGCTTTAACAGAAATTGTGATATTGCAAAAAAATGGAGTTTTTAAATTTAAATCAATGGAAAAACTTTCATTTTCCAATATTTTCTTTTGTACACATAATAGAAACACAACTTTTATACAAAATGTTAAGGAATGTGGTACTCCAATCATGTGCAAAACGGAATAGCTGAAGCTTTAAAAGAAATGGAGATTTTACTTTAAAATCCATTAGAAAACACACCATGTGCGATATATTCTTTCCTATGCATCATAGAATCATAACTTTTACTTAGAATTTTGGGAATGTGGTACTTCAATCATGTGCAAAACGGCATAGTGTAGCTTTAATAGAAATTGAGAGATAGAAAAAAGAAAAATCGAGTATTTTCAATAAAATCAATGAAAAAATATACTTTCTGCAAAATTTTCTTTCCTATTCATAATAGAATCATAGCTTTTATCCAGAATTTTGGGAATGTCGTAGCCCAATCATGTTCAAAACAATCATGTTCAATGCAACATATATCTATAAATTTCTGTGAGTATGTAGGGCATGAGGTATTCCAATCATGTGCAAAATAGCATGGCTGTTGCTTTAATAGAAAGTGATGTATAGCAAAAAAGAAAAAATGGAGTTTTTACATTGAAATCAATTGGAAAACACAATTTGTGAGATATTTTATCTCCTATACTACATAGAACTAAAAATTTTTGTGAGAATGTAGGCTACAAGGTACTCCAATCATGAGAAAAACGGCATGGAAGCAGCTTTAATAGAAATTGAGATATAGCAAAAAGAAAAATGGTGTTTTAACCTTAAAATCAATGGAAAAAAAATTGTGCGATATTTTCTTTCCTGTACCTTATAGAATCTTAACTTTTATCCAGAATGTTGGGAATGTAGTACTCGAAACTTGTGCAAAACAGCAGGCCTCTAGCTTTAATAGAAATTGAGATATAGCAAAATGAAAAATGGAGTTCTTTCATTGAAATCAATATAAAAACACACATTATGCGATGTTTCATCTGCTATACAACATAGAACTGTTAATTTTTGCGTGAATGTGAGAAATGAGGTACTCCAATCTTGTGGAAAACGTCATAGCTGTACCTTTATTAGAACTTGAGATATAGCAAAAAAAATTGAGTTTTTACATTGTAATCAATAGAAAAACACACTTTGTGTGATATTTTTATTCCTATACATAATAGAATAATAACTTTTACCCAAAATGTTGAAAATGTGGTATGCTAATTATGTGAAATATGGCATTGCTGTAGATGTAATAGAAATTGAGATTTAAAAAAAAAAAGAAAAATTGAGTTTTTACATTGAAATCCATGGTAAAACTCAATTTGTGAGATATTTTCTCCCCTGTACAACATAGTACTGTAAATTTTTCCAAGAATGCAGGGAATGAGACATTCCATTAATGTGCAAACGCAATTGTGTAGCTTTAACAGAAATTGATATAGTGAAAATCAAAATAGTTTTTACATTGAAATCAATGTGAAAAATCACTTTGTGCAATATTTTCTCTCTTAAACAACGTGGAACAGTAAATTTTTGAGAGGATGTAGGGAATAAGTTACTCCAATCATGTGCAAAACAGCATGGCTGTGGCTTTAATAGAAATTGAGATATTGCAAAAAGAAAAATGGAGTTTTTACATTTAAATCAATGGGAAAACACACTTTGTGCAATATTTTAACTCGTATACAACATAGAACAGAAAACATGTGTGTGAATGTAGGGAATGAGGTAATCTAATCATGTTTAAAACAGCGTGGTTGTAACATTAATAGAAATTGACATATACCAAAAATAAAGATGGAGATTTTATAATGAAATCAATTAGAAAACACAGTTTGGGCAATATTTTCTTTCCTATACATAATAGAATCATAACTTTTACTTAAAATGTTGGGAATGTGGTACTGAAATCATGTGCAAAACTTCATGGCTGTAGCTTTAATGAAAATTGAGATAAAGCAAAAAGAAAAATGGAGATTTATGTTATAATCAATAGCAAAACACCCTTTGTGCAATATTTTCTTTCTTATACATAACAGAATCATAACTTTTATCCAAAATGTTGGGAATGGGGTACTCCAATCTTTTGCAAAACGGCATGGCTGTAGCTTTAAAAGTAATTGAGATATGCCAAAACGAAAAATGGAGTTTTTCTATTGAAATCAATGGGAACACACAATTTGTGCATTTTATCTCCTATACATCATAGAGATGTAAATTTTTGCAAGAATATAGGGAATGAGGCACTTCAATCATGTGCAAAACGGCATGGCTGTAGATATAATAGAAATTGAGATATAGCAAAAAGAAAAATGGGGTTTTTTAATTCAAATCAATGGGAAAACACACTTTGTTCGATTTTTTATCTCCTATACATAATAGAATCATAACTGTTATCCAGAATGTTGGGAATGTGGAACCCAATCACGTGAAAACGACATGGCTCTAGCTTTAATACAAATTAAGATATAGAAAAAAGAAAAATGGAGTCCTTACATTGTAATCAATGGGAAAACACACTTTGTGCGATATTTTCTCTCCTATACAACATGCACCTGTCAATTTTTGCAAGAATGTAGGGAATGAGGTAATCGAATTATGTGCAAATCGGCATGGCTGTAGCTTTAATAGAAATTCAGAAGAGCAATAAGAAAATGGAGTTTTTACATTGAAATCAATGGGAAAACACACTTTGTGCATTTTGTCTCCTACACATGATAGAACTGCAAGTTTTTGCCAGGATGTATGGAATGTGGTATTCCAATCATGTGCAAATCTGCATGGCTGCTGCTTTAATAGAAATTGAGATATTGTAAAAAAAAGAAGGGGTTTTTACAATAAAATTAATTGGAAAACACACTTTGTGCTATATTTTCTATCCTATACAACGTAGAACTGTAAACTTTTGCAAGAATGTGTGGTATGAGGTGCTCATATCATGTGCAAATCAGCATGTTTGTAGCTTTAAAAAAAATTGAAATTTAGCAAAAAGAATAATAGTTTTTACTTTGAAATCAATGGGAAAACACACGTTGTCCAATATTTGCTTTCCTATGCATTATAGAATCGTAAATTTATCTAGAATGTTGGGTAAGTGGTACTCCAATTATGTGCAAAACGGCATGGCTGTAGCTTTAATTGAAATTTTGGTATAGCAAAAAAAGAAAAATGAAGTTTTTACATAGAAATGAATAAGAAAACACACTTTGTGCGATATTTTCTCTCCTATATAACATACACCTGTAAATTTTTGCAAGAATGTAGGGAATGAGGTACTCCAATTCTGATCAAAACGGCATGGCTGTAGCTTTAATAGAATTTGAGAATAGCAATAAGAAACAGGAGTTTTTACATTAAAATCAATGGGAAAACACACTTTGTGAATTTTGTCTCCTACAAATGATAGAAATGCAAGTTTTGGCCAGGATGAAGGGAATGTGGTACTCCAATCATGTGCAAAACGGCATGGCTGCTGCTTTAATAGAAATTGAGATATTGTGAAAAAAATGGTGTTTTTACATTGATATTAATTAGAAAACACACTTTGTGCTATATTTTCTCTCCTATGCCACATAGAACTGTAAATTTTTGCAAGATTATAGGGAGGAAGGAACCCCAATCACTTACGAAATGGCATGGCTGTAGCTTTAACAGAAATTGAGATATATCAAGAAGAAAATGTTGTTTTAACATTGAAATCATATAGAAAACATACTTTGTGCGATATTTTCTTTCCTATACTTAACAGAATCTTAACTTTTATACAGAATGTTGAGGGTGTCGCACTCCAATCATAGAAAAATCAGCACAGCTGTAGCTTCAATAGAAATTCAGATATAAGAATAAAAAAAAATTGGAGTTTTTAGATTAAAATCAAAGGGAATATACAATTTGTGCGATATGTATTTGTACTCCAATCATTTGCAAAATGGCATGGCTGTAGCTTTAATAGAAATTGAGATATAGAAAAATGAAAATCAATGGGAAATCAATGCGATAGTTACTCTACTATACAACATAGAACTGTAAATTTTTTGAAGAATTTGCAGAATGAGGTACTCCAATCATGTGCAAAACGGGATGGCTGCAACTTTATTAGAAATTGACATGCAGCTAAAAGAAATAATAAGTTTGTCTCTTCAAATCAATGCGAAAATACACTTTGTGGTACATTTTCTTTCCTATACATAATAGAACTACAAATCTTGTAAAGAATATAGGAAATGTTGTACTCCAATCATGTGCAAAACAGCATAGCTCTAGCTATAATGGAAATTGAGATATAGCAAAGAGAAAAATGAAGTTTGCACATTGAAATCATTAGGAAAACCCACTTTGTGCGGTATTTTCTCTCCTATACAACATAGAGCTGTAAATTTTTGAAAAATGTAGAAGATGAGGTGCTCCAATCATGTGCAAAACGGCATGGCTTTAGGTTTGATAGAAATAAAATTATCGCAAAAAGAAAAATGGAGTTTTTATATTGAAATCAATGAGAAAACAAACTTTGTAAATATCTTCTCTTATATACAACATCGAACAGTAAATTTTGCAGGAATGTAGGGAATGAGGTTCTCTATTCTGGGGCAAAAAGTCATGGCTGTAGCTTTAATAGAAATTGAGATATAAAAAAATGGTTTTTACATTAAAATCAATTGGAAAATACCCTTTTTGTGAAATTTTTATTCCTATGAATATAAAAATCATAACTTTTCAGCAAAATATTGGGAATTTTTACTTCAATCACATGCAAATCGGCAAGGCAGTAACTTTAATAGAAACTGAGGTAATAGGAAAAAGAAAAATGGTTTTAACATTGAAATCAATGGAAAAACACACTTTGAGGGATATTTTCTCTCCTATATCACATAGAACTGTAAATTACTGTGAGAATGTAGGGAATGAGTACTCTAATCATGAGCAAGACGGCATGGCTGTAGCTTTAATAGAAATTGAGATATAGAAAAGGGAAAAATAGTGCTACTGCAATGAAATTGAATAGAAAACAGACTTTGTGCAATATGTTCTGTCCTATGCAACGTTGAACTGTATGTTTTTGCAAGAATGTAGGGAATAGGGTACTCCAATGATGTGCAAAACGGGATGGCAGTAGCTGTAATAGAATGTGAAATATAGCAAAAAGAAAAATGGAGTTTTTCTATTCAAATCAATGGGAAAACACACTTTGTGCAATATTTTCTCTCCTACTCAGCTTAGAAATGTAATAATTTGCAAGAAAGTAGGGAATGAGGTACTTCTATCATATGCAAAACGGCATGGCGGTTGCATTAATTCAAATTGAGATATGGCAAATAGAATTATGGATTTTTACTATTCTTATCCTGTAAATGATAGAACTGCAAATTTTAGTGAGAATGTAGGAAATGTGGTACTCCAATCATGTTCAACATAGCATTGCTGTAACTTTTAAAGAAATTGATATATGATGGATAGAAAAAATTAGCGTTTTTACATTGAAATCAAAGGGAAACCACACTTTGTTCAATATTTTCTCTTCTGTACAACATAGAAGTGTAATTTTTTGCCACAATCTAGGGAATGAGGAAATCCAATCATGTGCAAATCGGCGTGGCTGTAGCTTTAATAGAAATTAAGATATAGCAAAAATTAATGGGAAAACACACTTTGGGTGATATTTTCTCCCCTATAAAACATAGAACTGTAAATTTTTTCAAGAATGTAGGAAATGAGGTACTCCAATCATCTGCAAAACGGCAAAAAGCATAATAGCAAAAAGAAAAATAAGGGTTTTTTCTTTGAAATCAGTCAGAAAACCCACTTTGAGCAATATTTTCTTTCCTATACTTAATAGAATCATAACGATTATCGAGAGTGTTGGGAATGTGGTACTCCATTTATGTGGTACTCCATTTATGTGCAAAATTGCTGTAGCTTCAATAGGAATTGAGACGTAGCAAAAAGAAAAATACAGATTTTACATTGAAATAAAAAGGAAAACACACCTTGTGCGTTATTTTCTATTCAATATTCCATAAAACTGTAAATTTTTGCCAGAATTAAGGGAATGAGGAACTTAAATCATGTGCAAAATAGCATGGCTGTAGCATTAATTGAAATTGAGAAAAAGCAAACAGAACAAGGGAGATTTTACATTCACATATAGGGGAAACGCACTTTGTGCGATACTTTCTCTCCTATACAACATAGAACTTTACATTTTTGATAGAATATAGGGAATGAGGTACCCTAATCATGTGCAAAACGGCATGGTTGTAGCTTTAATGAAAATTAACCAACAGCAAAAGGAAAAATGGAGATTTCTTATTGAAATCAATGGGAAAAAACAAACCTTGTGCAATACTTTCTCTCCTATACAACATAGAACTGTAAATTTTTGTGACAATGTAGGAAACGGCATATCTATAGCTTTATTAGAAAATGAGAGTTGGCAACATTTTAACAATAAAATCAACAGGAAAACACCCTTTTTGCAATATATTCTCCCCTATACAGCATAGAACTGTAAATTTTTGCAAGAATGTAGGGGATGAGAAACTTAAGTCATGTTCCAAATATCATGGCTGTAGATTTAATAGAAAATGAGATGTAGCACTTGGAAAACTCCAATCATGAGCAAAACGGCATGGCTGTAGGTTTAATAGAAATTGAGGTATAGCTAATGTGAAACACAATGGGAAAACACACGTTGTGCAATATTTTATTTCCCACACATAATAGAGCTTCAAATTTTGGACGGAATGTAGGGAATCTGAAATTCCAATTATGTGCAAAACGGCATGGTTGTAGCTTTAATAGAAATTGAGATATAGCAAGAAGAATAATTAAGGTTTTCTTTTGAATTCAATGGGAAAACTCACTCTGTCCCTTAAGTCTCCTTTACATGATAGAACTGCATATTTTTTGCAGAATGTAGGCAATGTGCTACTTCAATCATGCGCAAACTGACATGGCTGCCGCTTTAAGAGAATTTGGGATATAGTAAAAAGAAAAATGGAGTTTTTTACATTGAAATCAATTGGAAAACAGACATTGTGTGATATTTTCTCTAATATACAACATAGAAATGTATATTTTTGCAAGAATGTAGGAAATGATGTACTCCAATCATGTGTGAAACGGCATGGCTGTAGCTTTAATAAAAATTCGGATACAGAAAAGAAATTGAGTTTTTACATTGAAATCAACATGAAAACACACAATATTTTCTCCCCTATAATCCATAGAACTTTAAATTTTCACTAGAATGTATGGAATGAGGTACTCAATCATGTGCAAAATGGCATGGCTTTAGCTTTAATAGAAATTGAGATATAGCAAATAGAAAAATGGATTTTTTTTTTTGTTGGAGTATAAAGTCCCGTCAACTACGAGGTCATTAGAGACCCGTCTACTGTATAGTTCTAATGCATATACTGCACAGACACTACACTAATGCGACGATTATTGTTTATTAGCAGTACCCAGCTTTTCCAAGCAACCACCCATGTCAGTACTAACTGAGCTTGCGTTGCTTACCTTCAGTGATCAGACGAGAACTGGTGTGTTCAACGCAACTTGCCGCTCCTAGAAAAATGAACATATTACATTGACATCAAGAAGGAAACACACTTTGTGCAATACTCTCATATAAAACATACAGCTGTATATTTCGGTGAGACTATAGGGAATCGAGTACTCTAATGATGTGCAATACAGCATGGCTGTAGCTTTAATAGAAATTGAGAAACAGCAAAATCAAAAATGCCGATTTCATATTGAAATCAATGGGAAAACATACTTTGTGCAATATGTTCTCTCCAAAACAATGTAGAACTGTAAATTTTTGTGAGTATATAGGGAATGAGGTACTGCAATCATTTGGAAAAAGGCATGGCTGTAGCTATAACAGAAGTTAAGAGTAAGCTAAAAGAAAAAGGGTTTCTACATTGAAATCAATGGGAAAAACACTTTTTGTGATACTTTCTCTCCTAAACAAAATAGAAATGTAAATTTCTAAGAGAATGTTGGGAATGATGTAATCTATCATGTGCAAAACGGATGGTTGTAGCTATAGTAGAAATTGAGATAAAGCAAAAAAGAATAATGAAGTTCTTACATTAAAATCAATGAAAAATCACACATTGTGCAATATTTTCTCTTCTATACAACATTGAACTGTAAATTGTGCCTAATGGCATGACTTTAGCTTTACTAGAAATTGAGATATAGCAAAAAGACAAATTAAGGTTTTACATTGAAATCAAAGGGAAAAAGCACTTTATGTGATATTTTCTCTCCTATACAACATAGAACTGTAAATTTTTGTGAGAATGTAGGGAATGAGGTACTCCAATCATGTGGAAAACGGCATGCTTGTAGATTTAATAGAAATTGAGAAATATCAGAAAGAAAAATGGAGTTTTTATATTGCAATCAATGGGAAAACCCACTTTGTGTGATTTTTTCTTCGCTATACATATTAGAAACATACCATTCATCTAGAATGTGGGGAATGTGGTACTCCAATCATGTGCTAAACACCATGGCTGTAGCTTTATTAAAAATTGAGATATAGCAAACAAATAGAGGTTTTTCATTGAAATCAATGAAATCTCCTTTTCAACATGGAACTGTAGATTCTTGCAAGAATGTAGGGAATAAATAACTTCAATCATGTGCAAAACGGCATGGGTGCAGCTACATAAGATATCAAGATATAGAAAAAAAAGAAAAATGGTTTTTACATTGCAATTAATATAAAAACTTCCCTATACCTAATAGAATCATAACGTTTATCCAGATTGTTGGGAATATGGTACTCCAATTGTGTTCAAAACAGCATGGCTGTAGCCTTAACAGAAATTGAGGTATAGCAAAAAAATGGAATTTTCATATTGAAATCTAAGGAAAACCTCACTTTGAGCAATATTTTCTTTCCTGTACATAATAATATCATAACTTTTATCCAGAATGTTGAGAATGTGGTACTACAATCTTGTTCAAAACGGCATGGCTGTAGCTTTAATAGATTTTGATATACAGCAAAAAGAAAAATGGAGTTTTTACGTTGTAATCAAAAGAAAAACGCACTCTGTGTGATATTTTCTCTCCTATACAAAACAGAACTATAAATTTTTTGAAAAATTAGGGAATTATTTCCTCCAATCATTTGCAAAACGGCATGGGTGTAGCTTTAATAGAAATTGAGAGATAGCAAAAAGAAAAATTTTACATTAAATTCTAGAGGAAAACACACTCTCCTTTTAACATCATATAACTATAACATTTATCCTAAATGTTTGGAATGTGCTACTCCAATAATGTGCAAAGCGGCATGGCTGTAACTTTAATAGAAATTGAGATATAGTGAAAAAAATTTAGGTTTTACATTTAAATCAATGGGAAAAAGCACTGTGTGATATTTTCTCTCCTATACGACATAGAAATGTTAATTACTGCAAGAATGTATTGCATGAGGTACTCCAAGCATGTGCAAAACGGCATGGCTGTAGCTTTGATAGAAATTGAGATATAGCAAAAAGTATAATAGGGATTTCACATTGAAAGCAATTGAAAAACACACTTTGTGCGATATCTTCTATTCATTAAAACATAAAACTCTAAATTTTTTTCAGAATGTAGGGAATGTGGTACTCCAACCATGTGCTAAACGGCATGGCTGTAGATTAAATAGAAATTGAGATACAGCAAAAATTAAAAATAGTTTTTACATTGAAAACAAAGAGAAAACACACTTTGCATGATATATTCTTTACTATACATAATAGAATAACAACTTTTATTCAGAATGTTGAGAATGTGGTATTCCAACATGCGCAAAACGGCATTGATGCATCTTTGATTGAAATTGATATATAGAAAAAGAGGAGTTTTCATGGAAATCAATGATAAAATACACTTTGAGAGAAATTTTCTCTTCTATAGAACATAGACCAGAAACATTTTATGAGAATGTAGGAAATGAGGTACTCCAATCCTGTGCAAAACGCAATGGGTGTTGCTTTAACAGAAGTTGAGATGTAGGGAAAAAAAGTTTTCTATTGAAATCGGTGGAAAAATGCTCTTTGTACTTTTTGTCTCCTATACATGTTAGAACTGCAAATTTTGGCCAGAATGTAGGGATTGCTAAACGTAATGCCTGTAGCTTGAATAGAAATTGAGATATAGTAGAAAGAAAAATGGAGTTTTTACATTCAAATCAATGAGAAAACACACTTTGAACGATATTTTCTCTCCGATAAAACATAGAACTGTAAATTTTTTTGAGAATGTAGGGTATGCAATACTCTAATCATATGGAAAACGGCGTGGCAGTAGCTTCAAAAGAAATTGAGATATAGTGAAGAAAAAAATGAGATTTTACATTCAAATCAATGGGAAATAAGGTACTCCTATCATGTGCAAATCAACTTGGCTGTAGCTTAAATAGAAAATGAGATATTGCAAAACGAAATCAATCAGACGATCAATAAGAAAAAAAACATTGTGTGTGATATTTTCTCTAAAAAACAATATAGAACTGTAAATTTTTTGAGAGTGTAGGTAATGAGATACTCCTATTATGTGCTAATCAGCATGGCTGTAGCTCTAATAGAAATTGAGATATATCAGAAAAATTAAAGTTTTTAAAATGAAATCAATGGGAAAACACACTTTGGGCGATATTTTCCTATACAAATTAGAACTGCAATTTTTTGCAAGAATGAAGGGAATGAGGTACTTCAACCATGTGCAACACGGCATGGCATTATTTTTAATAGAAATTGAGATGTACAAAAAGAAAAATTGAGTTTTTACATTAGAATCAATGGGAAAACTCTTTTTGTGCAATATTTTCTCTCCTATAGAACATAGAACTGTAAATTTTAGCAAGAATGTAGGGAATGATGTATTTAAACATGTGTAAAACGGCTTGGCTGTAGCTTTAATTGAAGTTGAGATAAAGCAGAAGGAAAGAGGCAATTTTTACATTGAAATCAATAGGAAAAAAAACTTTCTGCTATATTTTCTCTCCTATAAAACATAGAACTGTAAATTTTAGCATGAATGTAGGAAATGAGGTACTCCAATCATGTGGAAAACGGCATTGCTGTAGTATTAATAAAAATTGAGATAGCAAAAAGAAGAATAGAGTTTTTACATTGAAATCAATGAGAAACCACATATTGTGTGATATTTTCTTTAGAAAATATATCGTAACTTTCATCCAGTTTGTTGGGAAATTGGTACTCCAATCATTTGAAAAATGGCATGGCTGTAGCTTTAACAGAAATTGACATATAGCTAAAAGAAAAATAGTATTTTTACATTTAAATCAATCATGTGCAAAACGGCAAGGCTGTAGCTTTAATAAAAATTGCTATTTAGCAAAAAGAAAAAGAGAGTTTTTACATAAAAATCAATAGGAAAATACACTTTGTGCGATATTTTCTCGCCTATACAACATGGAACTGTAAATTTTATCAAGAATGTAGGAAATGAGGTACTTCTATCATGTGCAAAACGGCATTAGTGTACCTTTAATAAAAATTCAGATAAAGCAAAATGAAAAATGGAAGTGTTACATTGAAATCATTGGGAAAACACACGTTGTGCAATATTCTCCTTCCTATACATAATATAATAATTACTTTTATCTGTAATGTTGGGAATGTCATACCCCACTCATGTGCAAAATGGCTTTGCCATAGCTTTAATGGAAATTGAGATATAGCAAAAAGAAAAATGGAGATTTTACATTAAAGTCAATATAAAAGGACATTGCATGCGACATTTTCTTACCTAGAGTTATTAGAATCATACCTTTTATCCAGAAAGTTGGGAATGTGGTATTCCAATCATTTGCAAAACGGCAAGGCTGTAGCTTTACTAAAAATTGCTATATAGCAATAATAAAAACAGAGTTTTTACAAAAAAATCAATAGGAAAATACACTTTGTGCGATATTTTCTCTCCTATACAACATGTAACTATAAATTTTATCAAGAATGTAGGAAATGAGGTACTTCTATCATGTGCAAAACGGCATTAGTGTACCTTTAATAAAAATTCAGATAAAGCAAAACGAAAAATGGAAGTGTTACATTGAAATCATTGGGAAATCTCACGTTGTGCAATTTTCTCTCCTACACATAATATAATAATTACTTTTATCTGTAATGCTGGGAATGTCGTACCCCACTCATGTGCAAAATGGCTTTGCCATAGCTTTAATTGAAATTGAGATATAGAAAAAAGAAAAATGGAGATTTTACATTGAAACCAATAGAAAACACACTTTGAGCGATATTTTCTTATCCTATACTACATAGAACGGTAAATTTTTGAGAGAATGTAGGGAATGAGGTACTCCAATCACGTGCAAAGCAGCATTACTGTAGCTTTAATAGAAATTGAGATTAAGCAAGTTTTTAAGCAAGTTTTTACATTGAAATGAATTGGGAAACACACTTTGTGAGATATTTTCTCTACTACACTATAGAGAACTGTAAATTTATGCAATAATGTAGAGAATGAGGTATTGCAATCAAGTGCAAAACGACATGGCTGCAACTTTAATAGAATGTGAGATTTAGCAAAAAGAAAAAAATGGAGTTTTTACATTGGAATACATCAGAAGACATGCTGTGCGATATTTTCTCTCCTATGCAACATAGAACTGTAAGTTTTTTTGAGAATGTAGGCAATGAGGTACTACAATCACGTGCAAATCAGCATGGCTTTAGCTTTAATAAAAATTTAAATACATCAAAAAGAAAAATGGACTTTTTGCTTTGAATTCAATGTGAAAACACCCTTTGTGCGACATTTCTCTCCTATAAAACATAGAACTATAAATTTTTGTGAGAATGTATGGAATGAGTTACTCCAATCATGTGCAAATTGGAATGACTGTAGATACAATAGAAATTGAATATAACAAAAAGAAAAATGGAGTTTATTCATTAAAATATTTTCTTTATATACAGAATAGAATGATTACTTTTATCAAGAATGCAAGGAATGTGGTACTCCAATCATGTTAAAAATGGAATGGCTGTAGCTTTAATAGAAACTAAGATATTGCAAAAGAAAAATGGAGTTTATACATTGAAATCAATGGGAAACCGCACTGTGCGATATTTTCTCTCCTATACTACACAGAACTTTAAATTTTTCTCAGTAGGTAGGGAATAAGGAACTGCAATCGAGTGCAAAACGGCATGGCCGTAGCTTTAATTGTAATTGAGATATTGCAAAAAGAAAAATTGAGTTTTTACATTGAAATGAATAGGAAAACACGCGTTGTGCAATATTTACTTTCCTACACAACATAGGACTGTATATGTTTGAAAGAATGTAGGGAATGAGATACTCCAATCATGTGAAAAACGGCATGGCTGTAGCTTTGTTAGAAATTGAGATGTAGAAGAAAGAAATATGAAGTTATTCCATTGAAATCAATGGGAAAACACACTTTATACTTTTTATTTCCTATATATGATAAAACTACATATTTTGGCTAGAATGTTGTAAATGGGGTACTTTAATCTTGTTCAAAACGGCATGGCTGTAGCTTTACTAGAAATTGATATAAAGCAAAAAGAAAAATGGAATTTTTACATTGATCTCAATGGGAAAGCACACTGTGCGATATTTTCTCTCCTGTACTACACAGAACTCTAAATTTTTGTGAGAATGTAGGGAATGAGGTACTCCAATCATGTCTGAAATGGCATGACTGTAGCTTTAACAGAAATTGAGATATACAAAAAAGGAAAATGGAGTTTTTACATTGAAATAAATGGGAAAACACAGTTTGTGTGATATTTTCTCTTCTATACAAAATAGAACTGTAAGATTTTTTGAGAATGTAGGTAATAAGGTACTCTAATCATGTGCAAAATGGCTTGGCTGTAGCTTAAATGAAAAATGAGATATTGCAAAAACAAAAATGGAGTTTTTTCCTTGAAATCAATGAAAAAACACACGTTGGTTAGAGAGATCAGCCAAGTGAGTGAAGGACCTCTGCTGACTTGGTAATGATGGTGATGAGACCATTGATGAGTGTCTCCTGAGGCTTTGGACGGAACACCCCCTTACAGGTAGCCCGTCCTCAATTGCTGCAGTTTCTGGAGATTTGATTGGGGCGCCTTCAGTCAGAGCTGACTCACTAAGGGCGGGGGTTAGACTAAGGCTAGGAACATGGAATATGGGGACCCCCTCATGAAAAACTGGGGAGCTAGTGGGTATCCTCAAACATTGAAAGATGAAGATTGCATTTCTCCAAGAAACAAAATGGAAGGGGAATAGATCATGGGCCCTGGGTGAGGATTACAAAGTGATTTACACTGGTAGTGATAAAGGAAGAAATGGGGTGGTCATTGTGCTGATTAGGGAATTGCAACAGGGAATCACTTCTGTCAAGAGAGTTAGTAGCAGGATAATGGCAGTCACAGTAGTTTGGCAGGGCTATAGGGCTCCACCTCTTCAGTGCATATGCCCCTCAAGCAGGCCTGGGTGATGCAACAAAAGTAGGTTTTTGGAGTGAGTTTGATGAGGTGGTTCAGATTGTGAACAGCACAGTTAGACAGGGTAAGGGAAATGAGCGTCTTATTGTTGGGGGTGACTTTAATGCCCATGTGGGCAAAAATGGTTTAGGATATGTGAAGGTACATGGGGGATTAGGGTATGGGATAATCAACCCTGAGGGGCAGAAAGTCCTTACAACAGCAAAAGCTCATCGCCTTGCATTGGCCAACAAATGGTTCCAGAAGTGAGAAAAGCACCTAATCACGTTTCAGTCCCCACAGGGGAGGTCCCAGATAGACTTTTTCATGGTTAGGGAGCAGCATAGGGCAGAAATCCAAGATTGCTGGGCACTACTAAGTGAGGATTTTCAGAAGGAAAGTTTCCATAATCTGCTCATGATAGAATTCCTAATAAATTGGGTAGTTAGGAAACATACCTGGAAAGGAGAATCCACCATTAGGTGGTGGGAGTTGCCTACCAAGGCAGATGAATTCAGGCAAGAGGCTCTCAACCAGTTGGACTAGGATTGGGATGGGTCAGCAAATGCCATGTGGGTCAGGGTTTCTAGGAAAATTAGGAGATGTGGAGAAGCACTGCTAGGCATAGGTAGAGTGGATGGCAACTCACAGGGTAGGCAGGCATGGTGGTGGAATGGGAAGGTGGATGCAGCAATAAAATTAAAGGTTGTAGCTTTCCAGTTATGGAGGGAAATAGGGGATGAGGGGTCAAAGACAGACTATGCTCAGGAAAGGAAAAATGCCAGGAGGGCCATTGCACTGGCCAAGTACCAGAAGTATGAGACTTTATATAAAGAGTTGGGGACAAGGAAAGGAGAGACAGAAGTTTTTAGATTGGCTAAGACCAGGAATAGAACTAGTAAGGCCATAACAGTCAAGGATACCAATGGTAGGGTCCTGTTTGAACCAGCAGAGGTAATCAATAGGTGGGAAGAATACTACCATAGCCTCTTAAATTCTTCCCATGGTGCAATGGCCACAGACAGCAACTCACTCACTCCACAGGCAGTGGACAGGGTGAGTGATGTAGAAATAGTCAGAGCCCTTCAAAAGATGAAAGGTCAAAAAGCCGTAGGCCCAAATAAGATTCCTTTGTATGTGTGGTGCGATTTGGGGACCACAGGAATTAGATGGCTAGGCTGGCTTTTCAATAAGTTAGCCAATGGAGACAGGATGCCATCTGCATGGCGAGAGAGTTAGATAGTTCCACTGTTGAAGGGCTAAGGTGATGCTCAGGACTGCAGAAACTGATAGGGCATAAAGCTGATGAGCCATTCTATGAAACTTTTGGAGAGAGTCATAGAAAGTCGCCTCAGAGTCGAAACTAGTGTCCAGGGAATCAATTTGGGTTTATGCCTGGTAGGTTCACCATGGAACCAATCTTTATTCTAAGACAGTTGATCAAGAAACATAGAGCAGCAAAGAGGGACCTCCATGCAGTATTCGTTGACCTGGAAAAGGCATATGACAGTGTCCCTAGGCAGTTAGTATGGAGCGTTTTAAGGAAGAAAGGGGTTGATAAAGGACATATTAGGATAGTGCAGGATATGTATGATGGATCTATTGCTACAGTGAGGATAGCCTGGGGAAATACTTCATGCTTCAACATGCACATGGGCGTGCACCAAGGGTCGGCTCTTAGCCCATGTCTTTACACTCTAATAATGGATGAACAGCAAACAGGTATAGGGGAATGGGCCCCACAGAGTCTGGTATTCACTGATAATGTGGGATTGCATGAGGAGTCCAAGGAGGATGCACAAAAGAGCTTACAAGACATTAAAACAGCAATGGAAAGTAGGGTTCTTAAGGTGGATAGAAAAAGACAGAGTACCCACCTTTCAATTTTAGTGGCCAGGGGCAAGGGGTGAGATCGTTGTGGGGATGAGGGGATACCAGCATTGCAAGAGTTCTGGTATCAAGGATCAGATTTCCAGAGCTATAGGGAGTTCAATTCCAATGTGACCCTTAGGATTAATGCAAGATGGCTGAAGTAGAGACAGGCAAGTGGTGTCCTGTGTGACCACTGTGTCCCCATAAAGTTTTAAGGCCAAGGTCTACAGAACTGTCGTTAGGCTTGCTATGTTATATGGCTCAGAGTGTTAAGCAGCTAGGAAGAACCATGAAAGGCAAATGCAAGTAGCTGAGATGCGAATGCTGCACTACATGAGTGGGGTAGAATTATAGTTGATAGAATTAGAAACGATTAGGTTAGAGGAAGCTTGGAGGTGGGAGACATCATAAAAAAGATGAGAGAGTAGGTTCAGGTTGTATGGGCATGTACTGACGAGGGGAGAGGAGGAACAGACTAGAATCATTATAGGACAACAGGTGATTGGAGGCATCAAATTAGAGGAAAGCCAAAACGGACATGGGAGCTGGTGGTGCAAAGGTACATGGAAGCATGTGGGGTGATGGGGGATTTGGTGGAGGTTACGTGGGAGTAAAGGATTAGAACCTGCAGACCTGACCCTGCGTCAGGTGGGATAAGGGTGTCAAAGGGTGTGGGAATAAGGTACTCAGGAGCAAAATGGCATGGCTGTAGCTTTAATAGAAATTGAGATATAGCAAAAATAAAAATGGAGTTTTTACATTGGAATCAATGGGAAAACACACCTTGTGTATATTTTCTCCCCTATTAGTCATAGAACTGTAAATTTTTTAAAGAATGTAGGAAATGAGGTACTAAAATCATGTGCAAAACAGCATGGCTGTAGCTTAACAAAAATTGAAATAAAGAAAAAAGAAAAATGGAGTTTTTAAATCGAAATCAATGGCAAATTACAATTTTTGCGATATTTTTATACCTATACATAATAGAATCATAACTTTATCCAGAATGTTTGGGATGTGGTACTCCAATCACGGACAAAACGGAATGGCTGTAGCTTTAAGAGAAAATAAGAAATAGAAAAAAGAAAATCGGAGTTTTTACATGGAAATTGTTAAGAAAACACATTTTAGGTAATATTTTCTCTGCTATGCAATATATAAACTGTAAATTTCTGCAAAAATGTAGGGAAAGAGGAACTCCAATCATGTGCATTATGACATGGCTGTAGCTTTGATAGAAATTGAGATAGAGGAAAAAGAAAAATGGGGTTTTTACATTTATATCAATAGGAAAACACACTCAGTGTGGTATTTTCTCTTCTGTAGAACACAGAATTGTAAATTTTGCAAGAATGTAGGGGATGAGGTATTCCAATCATGTTTAAAACGGCACAGCTGCAGCTTTAATAGAAATTGAGATAAAGCAAAAAGAAAAATTTAGTTTTTTCATTGAAATCAATGGGAAAGCACACTGTGTGATATTTTCTTTCGTATCCTACACAGAACTCTAATTTTTTGCGAGAATGAAGGGAATGAGGTACTCCAATCATGTGCAAAACATCATGGTTGCAGCTTTAATAGAAATTGAGATATTGCAAAAATAAAACATGGAGTTTTTTCATTTAAATCAATAAGAAAACACACTTTAGGCGATGTTTCCTTTCCTATACATATTGATATCATAACTTTTATCAGAATGTTGGGAAAGTGGTACTCCAATTATGTGTTAAATGGAAAGGCTGTAGCTTTAATAGAAATTGAAATACAGCAAAAAATGGAGTTCTTACATTGAAATCAATAGGAAAACACACTTTGTGCGATATTTTCTCTCCTATAAAACATAGTACTGCAAATTTTTGCAAGAATGTAGGAATGAGGTACTCTAATCATGTGCAAAATGGCATGGGTGTAACTTTAATAGAAATTGAGAAATAGAAACATAAAACTCAATAAGAAAAACACTTTAGGCGTTATTTTCTTTCTGATACATAATGAAATCACAACTTTTATTTTCAGAATGTTGGGAAAGTGGTACTTTAATTATGTGCAAAATCGCATGGCTGTAGCTTTAATAGAAATTGAGATATAGCAAATAGAAAAATGGAGTTTTTACATTAAAATCAACGGAAAAACCCACATTGTGAGTTATTTTCTCTCCTATACAACATAGAACAGTAAATTTTTGCGAGAATGTTGGGAATGAGGTACTCCAATCATGTCCAAACCCTGCATGGCGGGATATTAAATAAAAATTGAGATATATCAAAAAGATAAATGGAGTTTTTAAATTGAAATTATTTGAATACACAGTTTGTGCGATATTTTATCACCTATGCATCATTAAATCATAACTTTTATCCAGAACGTTGGAAATGTGGTACTTCAATCATGTTCAAAATGGAATGGCAGTAGCTTTAATAGAAATTGAGATATACTAAAAGAAAAATGGAGTTTTTACATTGAAAAATGAGAAAACTGCTTTATGCAATATTTTCTCTCCTACACAACATAGAATTGTATATTTTTGGGAGAAAGTAGGGAATGAGACTCTCAAATCATGAGCAAAGCGGGATTGCTGTTACTTTAATAGAAATTAAGATATAGCAAAAGGAAAAGTTGGGTTTTTACATTTAAATGAGTGGGAAAACTCTCTTTCTGCGATATTTTCTCTCCTATACAACATAGAACTGTATATTTTCATGAGAATGCAGGAAATGAGGTTCTCCTATCATGTGTAAAGCAAAAAGAAATTATAAAAGAAACTATTAAAGCTACAGCCATGCCGACTGCAGCTTTAATAGAAATTGAGGTATAGTAAAAATAAAAATGGAGTTTTTACTTTGAAATTAATAGGAAAATTTACTTTGTGCGATATTTTTATTTCTACGCAAAACAGAATCATATCTTTTATTCAGATTGTTGGGAATGTGGTACTACAATCATGTTCAAAACGGCAATGCTGTAGCTTAAATAGAAATTGAGATATAGCAAAAAGAAAAATGGAGTTTTTAATTTGAAATCAAATAGGAAAACACACTTTGTGTGATATTTTCTTTTCTGCATATAATGGAATCATAACTTTTATCCAGAATTTTGGGAATGTGGTACTGAAATCGTGTTGAAAACGGCGTTTCTGTAGCTTTGTATGAAATTGAGATATATCAAAAAAAAATTAGAGTTTTTACATTGAAATGTAAAAACTTTTGCAATATGCGACCAGCTGATTGTGCATGTAAGTTTGCTCTCCGTATTGTACTGTTTTATTCAAAAAATTATCTGTATTAATGATACTTGAATTGTGATATTCTATTTTTGAACATTTCCTGAAAATTAATATTTATTGTAATTGCCTATATTTACTTCCAGTTAATAGAAATTGTAAATATTGATCCTTGAATGCTATTCTGGCAGCCATTTTATTTAACCTTTATATTCTCCTCTTTAATGTCAGCCATCTTGCTCTACTATTGTAACCTACCCTTCTATAATCCATTTCATTAGACCTTTATTAATCCTATTTCAAGCATTTCAATTTTTACACACGTTTTTTTCAACATTTTACTTTTATAAACCCCTTGTAATTTAACACATTAAATTCTTTCTTATTACTATGCTATAGCTTACCTTTCTTCAATTATTGCCCTTCAAAATGCCACCTGTTGGTGGCTGTTTTATATTTAACCGTGACATATTTCCCAGGACCCTACATGTGAAATGCTTTATCTGCTTTAAAAAGGCCCATAGTGTCTTTTAAAATATTAATGCAAATGACCTTCCATTAATTGCTGCTTCTTTTAAATGTAAAAACTTTTTAAATGCTTGTACTGATGACACCCCAGTTAAGTCACTTCAAATGCCTGCAAAGTTTCCTCCAGCATCCAAGAAAGCTGATGCTCCATTGGACGAACTTTCTATTGTCACTGACTCTCAGCCACATAGAAGCAACCCATCTGGTGCCATATCTGACCCAATAGGTGACCTAATTGCCACTATTAACATATACATAACTAAAAACCAAAAAATGTTTAAGGTTCTTGACCTAAGAAGTGATATTAATAAATTGAAACCCTTTTTTATCTCATCTTTATACAACTTTTCCTACAAACCCTCACAAATCTTAACCCTCTTTTTCTCATGTTCTTAAATCTGCAGTTGGTCAGCCAACTGTGAAGATTGCACCCCTTGTTGCCCAATCCGCCCACCACTAATCCACCAATTCGCCCACACACTTCACACCTATTCCATTAAATTCCCTTCCTGCTCCTGTTTCTGTTTCTGACATCACAATACACCCAAAGCCACCCATACTTAATAGGAAACCTCTTTTCTCAGGATCCAATCTTTCTAGTTTATCAACAAAGTTGGGATAAGTCCCAAAGATCTCCTCTTATCAACTATTTATTACATGATTATCCCCTACAGCTACTATAAATGACGGTTTCTCCTACATTTCATCTATTCATGATATTACTGTGTAACATCCATCCTTAAAATTAAAACGAAATACAACAGTTATTCTTCTTTCATAATCCCTATCCTAGCAGTTTTGACAACATAATATTTGATATTGCCTTTTGGCCCCCTTCAGTCAAGTTCAAAAAATTTGTTGGTTTAATTTTTGAATCTATGATTATGTCTGATGTTAAATACTTACTTACTGAAATCCCTCATTTACATTTAAACCTTCAAATACTGCTAAAAGCTCCTCTACTGCTACAGAGGATACGAGTGATTCCAAGACAACATGAATAAAACAATATCCATATATTATCATAATGTCCGAGGTCTGCATACCAAAGGACCAATGTTTTTTTCAAATCTTATACATATGACATATCCCATCATAATTCTAACTGAAACCTGGTTGACTTCATATATAAATTCTAACATCTATTTCACTCATAATTATATTGTGTTTCATGCTGACCACAAAAGTTCTAAATTTTGAGGTGGTACCCTCATTGCTATAGATACAAATGTATTTCCTAAATCCATTAGTCATATGATAATCTTCTTTCTTTAAATATTTCTCTCTCTTCAAGCCTCTCCCTTTGCCTTTTTGCTTGCTATATACCCCCAAATACCCCATAACTGAATATACTAAAATTCTTGATTGCATTACTGCCTATGTACCTTTTTATCCCAATATTATTATTATTGGAGATTTCAATATTCCTCTCATTGATTGGAATTCTCCTCTTCCACAATTAATAGCCCTATCCAATTCTCTTTCCCTTAAGCAATGTAACAATATTTATAACTGCAATGGCCGTCTTCTTGATTTATGCTTAACAAATCTTCCATGTAATTGCTAATCTCCAACTCCTGTTGAACTTCCTGATAACCACCATCCTCCCCTCCACATTTCTACATTCCTACAATTTCCCAAAGAATGTACTTCGGCAGTTGATGTAATCCACTGGCGTTTTGGCAATTATTTTCATCTTTATTTTCACCTTAAATCTTTAAATTAGGACTTCTTTCTTGATAAGGACTCCCTTGATGATATTACTTCATTCTATTCCAACGTCACTAAGTGTCTTAATTATTGCATCCCTCAAAAACCATTACAAAAAATGCGCATTTTACCTTTTGGTTTATTAGTACACTTATCTCCTTTCACCTTTCCAAATCGAAAACTGAACCTTTTTTCCAATATAAATTTAAAAACTATCATAGACATTTTAAATATCTCATTACTCATGACCATATGAGATTTTTTCATACTCTTGTTTCTAAATCTCGATCCCTATATATATTTTGGAAGCCCTTTAAAACATACTCTCATAATTCTCCCCATAATATTTAACTTCTTCACAATGGTAAACTCATATCAGGCCCTTCTCATATCACCAATATTTTCTCCAAATATTTTAACTCAGTTTAAAACCCTCATAGTAATGTTTCTGCCTATCCCTTCCTATTACCCAATCTTAACTCCACCCTCCATATAATACATGGAACTACTGAGGAAGTACTTTTTGCACTTGTCAAACTTAAGCCCTCCTTTTCAACTCATCCTGATCCTATTCCTGCTATGATTTTAAAGGCTTGCGCCATTTGTTTGCCACCTTCCTTGCCAAACTGTTTTTCCAATGACTGCCCCTTAATTTTATTCCTGACATTTGGCTCACTTCTACTATTATTCCTGTTCCCAAAACGAGATCACTACATGATCTTGCTAACTATTGACCTATTTCTTTAATCTCTCATATAGCAAAGACACTTGAATATATTTTGCTTTCCCACTTTCTCAATTTTTGCCACCTATTCTCTCTAACAATCTGCACAGCTTTATTAAAGGCCATTCTACTGAAACCAACCTTTTAACTCATATCAATAATATAAACAACGCATTTAATCATCATTTCCAATTGGACACCATTAACCTTCACCTCAGCAAAGCCTTTGATAAAATTCCAATTAACTTATTAATATATAAACTTAAAATGTATGGTTTTTCTCTATCACTTTCCTTATTCCTGACAATTTATCTATCAAATTGCAAAAATAGATTACGTAGAGATAAGCATTATAATACTTCCTGTTACACCCCCACTCCTGGTGTCCCACATATATTATATTTATATGATCTTCTTACAAAGATACCAGCTACAAAAACTGCAATGCTTTCGCAGATGACACTATAATATTTAAAATCATTAAGTCCTATACTGATGCTCTCTTATTGTAAAAAGCTTTGGAATATGTAGAATGTCTTAATGTAAATAATGCTAAATCTTACATTTATTATTTACTCATAAATTGTATCCAATTGTCTTTCCATATAAATTCTTAAATAATACCTGCATTACTACCATTGAGCACATCTGTGATCTTTGAACTTACTTTGATACTAAGTTAACTTTTAAGTTCCATCTACAAATCCTTACTTCATCCTGCAAAAGAAATTTAGCAGTTATAAAATTTCTTTCTACATGTATTAATACACCACATACCTTACTTCTACTAAATAATACCCTCATTCGTTCTCGCATCCTTTACAATTTAACTTGTTGGTCTATCACTGCTCCATCAAATATGGAAAGTCTTGCAAGACTTCACCTAAAATTAAATAATAAACTTGAAAGCATTGCTCCCAATTGGCATTATCCATAATCTTACCATCCCTACCTTCCTCAATCTTTCTATAGCTTAAAACAACATATTATTAAATCTCGACTACAATTAATCTAGCATATATGCAATAACTTGATAGATTCGTTCATTTTTCTAAGTTTACTTAACTTTCATTTGCCTCTGTATTATTTATGCTACCCTTAAAAATTTTATTTAGTTAATCATAAAAATGACGCGATTGGTATAGCCCAACACTGCTTCAATTTCAATCCATTATTATTTGACCATTTGCAACTCCCTTACAGGTCATACAAGGAATATTTGGAAAGTTCTAAATTAACTTTACTATACATGATAGAATGAAAACTTTTATCCAGAATGTTGGGAATGTGGTACTTCATTCATGTGCAAAACGGCATTCCTGCAGCTTTAATAGAAATTGAGATATAGCAAACAGAAAATGAAGTTTTTTCATTGAAATCAATGGGAAATACACTGTGCGATATTTTCTCTCCTATACATAATAGAATCATAACTTTTATCCAGAATGTTAAGAATATGGTACTCCAATCATGAGCCAAACGGCATGGATGAAGCGTTAATAGAAATCCAGAGATTGCAAAAAGAAAAATGAAGATGTCCCATTTAAATCAATGGAAAAACACACTTTGTGCAATATGGAGGGAATAAAGTACTCTGATAATTTGCAAAACGGCATGGCTGCAGCTTTAACAGAAATTGAGATATAGCAAAGAGAAAAATATAGATTTTTTAATGAAATCAATAGCGAAACACCCTTCCTGCGATATTTTTTCTTCTATTCAACATAGAAGTGTAAATTCTTAAGAAATTGTTAGGCATGAGGTACTCCAATCATGTGGAAAACGGCATGGCTGTCGCTTTAAAAGAAATTGAGATATGGCAAAAAGCAAAATAGAGTTCTTACATTGAAATCAATGGGATAACACACATTTGCGATATATTTTCTTTCCTATACATAACAGATTAACAACTTTTATCCAGAATGTTGGGAATGTGGTACTCCAATCATGTGCAAAACGGCATAGCTGTAGCTTTAATAGAAATTGAGATATAGAAATATGGAGTTTTTACACTGTAATCAATAATAAAACACACTTTTTGCAATATTTGCTCTCCTATACAACATAAAACTGCAAATTTTTGTGAGAATGTAGGGAATGAGGTACTCCTATCATGTGCAAAAGGGCATGGCTGTAGCTTTATTAGAAATTGAGATGTAGCAGAAAGAAATATGAAGTTTTTGCATTAATATGAATAGGATAACGCACATTGCGTGATATTTTTTTCCTATACATAATAGAAATATAAATTTTGGACAGAATGTAGGAAATGCGGTACTCCAATCATCTGAAAAACGACATATCTGTAGTTTAAAAGAAATTGAGATATAGTAAAAAGAAAAATGAAGTTTTTCCAATGAAGTCAATAGGAATGCACACTTCGTGGGATATTTTCTCTTCTATTCAAAATAGAATTCTAAATTTTTGCAAGGATGTGGGGGAAGAGGTACTTCAATCATAGGCGAAATATCATGGCTGTAGCTTAAATAGAAATTGAGATATAGGAAAAAGAAAAATGGAGATTTTACATTCAAATCAATGAGGAGGCGCACTGTGTGTAATTAGTTTCCTGTATGATAGAACTGCAAATTTTTAGAAGAATGTAGGGAATATGGTACTCCAATCATGTGCAAAACGGCATGGCTGCAGCTTTAACAGAAATTGAGATATAGCAAAAAGAAAAATGGAATTTTTACATTGAAACCTTAAAAAAACCACTTTGTGCAGTATTTTTTCTCCTATACAACATAGAACTGTAAATTTTTAAAGGAATGTAGGGAATGAGGTACTCCAAGCTTGTGCAAAATGGCATGGCTGTAGCTCTAATAGAAATTAAGATATAGCAAAAAGAAAAATTAATGTTTTACATTGAAGTTAATACGAAAACACACTTTGTGCTATATTTTCTCTCCTATACAACATAGAACTGTAAATTTTTGCAAGAATGTAGAGAATGAGGTCCTCCAGTGAGCTGCAAAACCACATGGCTGTAGCTTTAATAGAAATTGAGATGTAGCAAAAGGAAAGTTGGAGTTGTTACATTCAAATTATTGAAACACACTTTGTGGGATTTTTTCTCTGAATGCAACTGTGGTGAAGCCCACTAATTTCTGATCGTGAGAACATTCGCTTTTGCAATATCTCGATAACTATTAACGATAGAGCTTTAAAACTTATCAAAAGTGTAAAAAACCGCCTATTTTACCTACTGGAAAAGTTTTACATGTGTGGTTTATATAGAAGTGGAGAAATTCCACAAAATATGTGTAATGACAAAAAGTGCTGGAAATCGTGAAAAATCACTTTTTTCCTGAATGAGTAAGCATGTCACCTAGATGCTTCTTTTTCTGTAAAATTTTAAAAGCTACAGACATGCCGTTTGGCAATGTTGTAGAGTAACACATTCTCTACATTCTGGCCAAGATGTGTCGTTCTGTGA